>OZ024755.1:8704821-8724821 GCA_964016885.1 Eledone cirrhosa
CTTACATAAAATCATTATCAGGGCGGTGAATTGGCAGTATCGGTAGACGGTCGGACGCCATGCTTTGTAGCATAGAGTTACGGCCCTTTAAGATCTGAGTTCAAATCCTGCCGAGGTTAACTTTGCCTTTCATCCTTAGGGGGTGATAAAATAAAGTACCAGTAATGCACCTTGTGCCAAAAGTAGAAACAATTATCGAAAGCTTTAGATAAATATTTTGAACAATAAATCCAGGAAGAATTTCGGGTGGTTTGATATGAAAAGTACGAGAAATATAAACTGAAATCAAACACTGAATATACGTATTTGAAGAAGGGGGGAGAAGTAGATTGCCGCACTGATAGATAGTTAGATAGATAGAATGATAAATTAATTGATTGACAGACAGCCCCCTCGCAGTACTCCCCTCTCTCTCTCTCTATCTCTCTCACACTCTTTCGCTCTCTCTTTCTCTCTCTCTCTCTTCCTCTCCCCCCTCTCTCTCTCTCTCTCTCTCTGCACACATATACAGACACGCACACACAGAGAGAAACACCCGCACATCACGGCCACCTTCATGAAGTGAAGTGCATTTCCCATAAGTAAAGGTTTCTGTTTGATTAACTATAATAGTACAACACCTACACAGAATTAGAACGATATTTTTATCCCAAGATGCCTGGAGTGTCTGAAATATCCTACAAACGCAGAATAAGAGAAAGCACAACACAATTATTTATCTCTATCCACGTAGCTAACGCATTTTATTAACTCTTTTACCGCAACAAACTATCGCTAGTTTCCCACATCTCAATTTAAAATATATAATAGACACTTATGTTTTGTGCATTGGTGTCCCAGTTGGCCGATGAACCAGTCAGCCAAATGGCTCAGTATTCGATGTAGACGTATAAAATTGAGGCAATTCTTAGCAAGATTTAGTGTGACACGATGTGAGACAAGGGTAGATTTTAAAATTACAAATGCTGTTTATCTTTCTGTGCAATTTGACTGATAATTTCTGAGACACATGGACAACTAACTTTATTCTTATGGTAATTCGGCATGACACAGAGATTGACAAGTCTTGTCCTTTGAATTACATGTGTGGCGCATCAAACGGGTTTCTAAATAGTTACAATTTCACTAACAATGCTTTTGTTGATTCGTGAGTGTAATAAATCTAACATATTCAATTTATCACAAGGTTAAATCGAACTCTAGATTTCATGAACGCGAAGGGAACTTATTAAGCATTCGATTCGACTATTCTAGTTAATAAATACTTAACAATTAAAATATATATTCTAATAACGGACGTATAGACGATAGAAGTATGTGGTGCGAACAATTCCTATATTTACACAGATGGCTAACAGCGCCTAATAACGTGAGGAATTAAGAAGGAACTATATCAAAAATATATGAAAGAAGGATTTTCAATAATATAAGGCCTGGAGAGAAAATGAGTATCTGTGTGGTGGGGTGTTTGTCAGGTTTGTTTGTGTGTACAAGTATGAGTGCGTGTTTTTTTGTGCATGGTATAAAGTTTAGAATATATATATAAGCGCACATACTTGCTTAAACAATCTGACACACACGCACAAACATGCCCACACACACATATGTATATATAGATATAAATATATATATATATGTATATATATATATATATATATATATATATATATATATATATATATATATATACGTGTGGATGTATGCGTATTGCCTTTGTTTGTATATATATATATATATATATATATATATATATATATATATATATATACAAACATATATATATATTTGTGGGGGGGGGGTCTGTGTGTGTACGTGTGTGTGTGTATGCATGTCTGTGTGGAAGAAACAGGGAAGATTAATTAATTTTATTTATATATACTTTTGTTTATTCGCAGAAGTAAAACCACAATGCTTTGTGATATTCTTTGGAGAAAATTACTTTTTCTGAAGAACCCGGAGGCATCGTTATCACATATATTAGTATTTTAATATATAACTAGCAGGACTCCTGGAACTTTCAAGCTTTGTAAATGTTCTTATTTCTCTTTTGATACATGAATATATAAATCTTGAGAATATTATTTTGATCATGTATTCATTTTCGTTTTATCGTTAGAATTGTTTAAATCCCAACATTCATTACGACGTTGCCTTTTCTACATTGTTATGGTTGTTTAAAGCATAAAACTGCTCCCTTCTTTATGTTAAATACTTCAATTATATCACCGATTTCATTTCATAGTTAATGTTGTGTAAAGCCGAGCACTTAAACTTTGTTCAATATGCAAAAAAAACAACAACATTATTGTTGGGGATTTCATTTTATATTTAAAGTTGTTTAAAGCGTAACATTCAAAATTGTTTCATTAAGATAATGATCTTGATTATTACATCTGCTTCCTTCCATAATTAAGGCTGTTGAAATCGTTAAAAAAATCTAAATCCATAGATTTTAAAATATACCACGTGCTTGATATTATTCCTTATTTAAAATTGTTAAAAGAGTAACATTGAAAATGATTCAATTGATTTAAAGACTTCGATTATGACTTACATTTTGTGCTATAGTTAAAACTGCAATTTGTTTAAGTACATTGAATACTTAAGTCATATGATTGATTCATGGGGTTTTTCAACGAATAAAGCGCCAAATTATATTATTTTTTTAGTTTATGTTATAAATATTCTTTCGAGTTAAATTTGTTCAAGGTGTAAATCACGGATTAATTCATTATGCTGAACCCATGGATTATAATTATGGTTTCTTTCATTAACCAATTTCGTTCAATTATATAACAGGAAATTTCTTCATTATTTTTAAAATATTAACATCTTTAGTGCCACTGATTGAGTTGCTTAAAATGTAATGTATGTAATTGTTTCGGGACACAAATCATTGCGATTATATTTTCAATATATTCCACGGTTGTTCATTGGTTAAGAATGAAACATGATTTATTCTGTTAAATATTTCGATTATATCTCTGATTTCATTTTATAGTTAAGCTTAACTATATAACACATGCCATAAAAAAAACAGAATAATATTAGAGATAGTGCGGCTTCTTGAACATTTTCTGGCAGTTATCACTGTTATTACTAAAGACGATAATTATGGTTATATTTTTTTTAAACCGAATTGAATATATATATATATATATATATATATATATATGTATATATGTATATATGTATATATATATATATATATATGTATATATATATATATATAGGTGCAGTCGTTATTGTGTAGTCAAGAAATTGGCTCCGCAACAAATATATTCTACTGTAGCGTTTCTTTGACCAGTGGCAAGTAAATGAAAATTGTAATTCGGAAATGCAGATCTCGCAATATATATGTATATATATATATATATATATATATATTTCTACACGACGAGCTTCTGTATATATATATATATAGATAGATAGAGAGAGAGAGAGATTTTTACAAGACGATCTTCTGTATATATGTATATATATATATAACGAACGAAGTGTGGTAAGGAACCAGGTGGACCATAAGGCACCAGAACGGCTTGAGCTCTGGCGTCAGGGTTCTGTCTCTTTTCCTATATATATATATGTGGGGGGGGTAGTTCAGCGAAAAAAGATCCATAAGGTGTATAGTAGACTTGAAATATAAAATACGAATTTGATCTACTTTCATGTGGTGCTCCAGCATTGCTACATTCAAATGACTGAAACCAGTAAACGAATAAAAGACAAAAAGTATATCTTTGCTGTGTGTGGATACGTGTATGAGCGTGTTTGCATGTGACGGACTATATATGTAAATGTATGTATGAGTCTGCATGTCGAGCATTATTAGAACTCTATAAACAGCGACATGATCCTTGCATAATAATTAAAAAAATTGCAATCTCACGAGATTTCAATGACATTGTTGCCTACGCTAACTAGGTCAGGCGCTGATACGTATTAGACAACATACGCTACTATATGTATGTGCATGCTTCCAGTAGTGTGGTGATGTGTGCAGTCAGAAGTATGTGCAGGCATGTGTGTGTTCAACTTATTTTTATATCAATGAATCTTAGCACATGCGATCCAACATTTTATCGAATTTCACAAGATTTTTTTAAAGGCAACAGGGCTGTAGTTTTGCAAACAACACGAGATTACAGCGATATCAATTAATAGTTATATATATATATATATATATATATATATATATATATATATATATATATATATATATATATATACGTATGTATATATATACGTATATATATATATATATATATAAATATATATAAATATATATAAATATATATATATATATATATATATATATATATATATATATATATATATATACATATATACGCATTGTATTATATATGTGAGTGTGTATGTTTACGCGTGTGTGTGTTTGTAAATATGTATGCGTGTATAAATGCAATAACTCCGTAGTAGCTACATTACCACAGTGTTTTCCCTGCTGGTCGATAGCACGTGAATTTCCCGCTTACTATCCAAGGTTTTGTACCTATGACTCATTATCAAGGATGAGAAATCGAGCAAGAAATATCCTGCTGAGAATAGATGAAATACATAAAATATAATACAAAAACTTGCCTTAAGATACTTTGCAGTCCATAGAAAAAAGTCTATTAAAGAATGTTTTATGATAAAGAAGAAGTATATGTGTATGTATCTATGGTTACACTCTACAATATTTCTTCCACTTTTCAAGTTAGTAGCGCATGATTTTAAAATATGTGGCTGCTATGTTCAGCACGTTGACTAATCGTGTCATATGGCATTAGTATTAAGTAGAAAAGTTACATTTTCTTCGTATTGTGTAGTGATGGTAAAACGCACAGCGCCCATGACAGTTATAAAGGTATAAAAAGTGATTGTGTTTGCTTTATCTCCGGTTACATTATTCAATATATTCTTACATTTAATAAATCGGTCTAGTTGATCTGCATTGATGAGCTATATGTATATCTAGCAAGTCAACCGAGATTGTAATATGTCATTCATTGATATTATGAAGAGACAGGTAGAGTTAAATAGTTACATTTCTCTTTTCGCCATCATCAGGTACTGGGATCGAACCTTGTGCATATCATTGTGGGCAATTGCTTTCTAAGTTGCCTGGAGCCAGCCCAGGGTAAAACGTGCAGTGGAACGATGAGTTAATATATCATATTTTCTGAGTATAAAAGTGGCATTAGCTTTGAAGGTTCAGCATGTTCTTTGATGTCACTGTAAACGTTTTACCAAAACATCAAGCATTCAGTGCTCATTCAGTTAATATTTGAATGTCTTAAGTTACGGGCGGGGGATGTTAATGAGGGTGGGAGTGAAGGAGTGTTGATGAAGATTTAAAAGAATTAAAGTATATATATATATATATACAAGAGGTGAAGGAAAATATTGAATGGCACCCCACCTCCCCCATACACGCCCAAATCTCTTATATAGAGATTCACACATCACAACGCAACCATAGATCAGTTTGACAGTCGCCACTGACAGATGTGAGAAAGTTCTCCAAGAAAGTTAACTAGGAATATTTTTTTTTTATTTTCACCGAAGTTAACAAATAATTTACTAGATCTACAAAAGAAAATTGTAAAATTTAATTGTTTAGAACTAAAAGTAATGTACTGGGTAATTGCTGGCCTTGTGCCAAAAATAGAAACAATTATTTTCCTTTTTCAAATGTCTATATATATATATATATATATATATATATATATATATATATATATATATATATATATATATATATATGGCCGCAGTGAAACAATTATAAATACATATATATATAAAGTTCAATGAAATATCGGTAAAACTTAATATTGAAATAATCGCTAAGTTCAATACATAATTGTTTCTACTTTTGGCACAAGGCCAGCAATTACCCAGTGCATTACTGGTACTTTATTTTATCGACCCCGTAAGGATGAAAGGCAAAGTCAACCTCAAATCCCGCCGAGGTTAACTTTGCCTTTCATCCTTACGGGGTCGATAAAATAAAGTACCAGTAATGCACTGGGTAATTGCTGGCCTTGTGCTAAAAGTAGAAACAATTATGTAAGAAGTTTAATTTAAATATTTATAGTATTCTTATAGACAAACAAACAATTTAATTCTGAAATTACACTCATCGATTCAATATCAATAAATATTAAATTTTGAAATCTTATCTCATAGATACAATAATGTCTGCACTTATCCACCGCTACCAAACCCAACTATTAATAAACATACGTTAAATTCATTCATTTGATACTGTTTTCATGAGCATATATTATTTCGACTGCTCACTGACACATATAGATATATGTACTCATATATATATACATATATAGTTGTGTTTGTGTATGTGTGATTGTGTGTATTATATATGTATGTATTATATTATGTGTATTATATATGTATAAATACAAATATGTGTGTGTGCTTCTGTATGTATGATGACTTTAACCCCAAATCTACCCCCATTCAATTAGATCTAATTCACGTAAGTATTCGACCAATAAGCTGTGTGTTTCACAGATCAGAACCTGCAGATATTTCATACCTTTGTCTAGTTGACACCTATACACATTTAAGCAAAATAGTTTTTCTTTACTCTTCCCGATTGTATCAATGAAAATGAGTTCGGCTGCAACATGATAGTTGGCACACTTTTGTATATATAATAAGTGTATGTTAGTCCAGTATATTGTTTAACGTTAACGTAAATGTTTGCGTTTGTGCAATATTTGTGCATAAAATTTATTTTATCAATTACATTCCGGAAGAGCCTTTTAGCCATTAAAAAGTACGTAATTTCTGTTAAATTTTCTTTACAGTTGTCAGTTATTGTTTGGTGTCACCAAGAAATTATGAGAAATTTAAAGTGAATTTAACACATTTTGTGTTTGTTTGAATGACTAAAATGGCTCTTCAGCTATGTAATTACTGTACTTTAAGCACACGGCTTCAGATCAAGCCAGTTATATTTCACGTTTGTCTGTTCTGAGTTGAAGTAATAGTGTTTATACGATGTGTTGTACTATTCCGGAGTATTATACAGTAATTTTCTTAATGGAGAATGACTACATATGAAGAAAGCGGCAGCGAGAGTTGGAGCTTCTTGCAATAACAAATTGCCTCACTTAAATGTTCAGTTATTGCTGTATTTTGAGTAATTTGTTTCTTTGTACATTCCATCTGATTGGGGGATATTCCATAATGATGGAAAATGATGTTTGTTTTGTAGTTTCTTATGAACTGAAGCCAAAGGCAGAACTAACATTACTCGTGATAGTGCAGCTGTATCTTCTGAAGTCTAATCTTCCTCTTTCCTTGTGTTGACCAATTATTGTGCTTGTGAATGTTCTAAGTATCCTTGTAGACAAGTTTGATTTCTTTCATGTGTTTTTATATGCTTACTGAACGTTAGTAAATTGCGTATGTGATTGCTAGTAATGTTGTTTTCGTCTCTAGTAATTTAGTTTTGGTACAAGTGGTATGTTTCTATTGGTGTGTGTTGATTGGTTGTAATTAACGGTAAGAATTAATTGTAAGGAGAGATATAGTAGGGTCTGTTATATTTTGCAGCACATCTGTTGTTTATGAGTTAACTTTCTAGGTTGTTTATGTAGGGTTGGAGTAGCTGTGTCTTGGAGCCACGTTAAAGTTTGATTATGATAGCAATTGCGCATGTTTTTATATTGTTAAGATGCGTGGAAATATTGTGCACATACAGGCTAAAGAAAGAGAATGAATGGAAACATCCTTGCGGTAATATATTTGCAAAATTGCAGATTCTGAAATATTTGTATATAATTAGTGTGGTATGTTTTCGATGTCAATGCTAGTTTTGTCGATATTGAGAGGTGTGAAGGTGCGTGGTTTAGTGGTTAGAGAGTTGAAGTCTCCCTCACTCTGAATGTCAAAGCTTTGAAAGCGAAGTGGATATGGCTGGGGGATGTTTGTTGTTAGTTTAGTCGTTTTGTTATTCTAACACACGAGTCTCCCTCTACCAGATGAGGCTGTTTCACAGAGGGCTCCATACACAAGACAGTTAGTTTGATTCTGTAAGTTGCCTTAATACGTAATTGTAGATAATTTTAAGGGCAGATAGAGATTGAAACAAATAGTTAGGTTAACATGATGGATGACGACAGAGAAGAAAACAACCACCATTCAGATGTTTGGGGACAGGATCAACCAAGTTAAACGACATAACTGATTATCTGATAAATACTGATGTGAATATCATGTGCGATGATGAAGTTATTTACTCAATAAATGTGAATTTATGCAGTTTGTATTATATTTTAGATTTGTATGTGATTTGTCTACCCTAGGTATATTGTATGTTGTCAGTGGTTTCTGTGAATTTTACGTTTGAGTCGCTTGTGTTTACGTTTCCAGTTTAAATTTACTGCAGGTCTATGAATGTGAGACGAGAGATAATAATGGCACAACCAGATTTCCTTGTGAGTTTATTTAATGAGTTTATATGTGTTTTTGATGTTTTATGTTGTTTGTCTCTATATGTGTGCGGATGTATTGTTGGGATGTACTTGTGATCAAAGTGTGGTAATTGTTGTGTAGTGATGGTGTGTTACTTTTATATCATGTTTCATGTTTGACAGCATGTGTGTAACTAAAGTGATGTTGTGTAGTCCTTCACTATAATACAAGTAATAATTCGGTCCTGATCATCCCATCCTTTTAACTGACATATACCAGATCTCAGATATTAAATAGATAATTTAATGTATGAAAACGAATGACGAAAATTGGACCGCTGTTTTAGCAGATCAAATAGGCGAAATAATTTGTAATATTTTTGCTCTGAGAATATAGCTATTGATATATGATGTAGAAATGACAAACCTCACTTTATTGGCTATGCATAAAACTAATTTGGTGAAATGTAAATCTAGAACATTATTCCGGATGGTGAAACTTCTGAAAGTTTCTGTTTTCTTCCATTTCCAGAATGATCATAGTCATAAAAACACACATAGCTACACATGTCAATACATATGTATATGTAAATGCCCTCAGAAATATTATTTTATGTATTATTAGATACAAAATACTTTACATACAAAATAGTTTATATATATTATATATAATATATATATATATATATATATATATATATATATATATATATATATATATATATATATATATATATATATATATATATATATTTATATGCATACATATATATATATACATATGTGTGTGTGTGTGTATGCATACATATAAATATATATATATATGTATGTATACACACACACACATATATATATATATATATATATATATATATATATATATATATATATGAATAGTAATAAATCAGTATAAAATACACATACATGAAATAATACATATGTATATATTTCTTGATATATAGAAAGTTGTTATTGTACATATATATATATACATAGATATGTGTGTGTGATGTTTATACGCATGTGTGTTTATGTATGTTATGTGTGTGTTGAGTGCTGTGTGTTATATACTGTGGTTATATCTGCTCCTATCGACATATTTTTACATATTTCTGCGTTTCCAAATTCAATGGCTACATATTTTTACATGAATGCACAGTGATATGCATGTAATTGTAAATCTATATTTCTCTAAATATAGGATAAATAAATACACAAGTAAATAAATACGTCTTATTCCATCTTACTCACTTCTCAGGATGTACTTTAAATGAAGTCTAACCTAGATCTTGGGCTTGAGTATTGCAATATAACTTAGTGTATTTCGTCATCCATGTAAATACAATTGTATATTACTGTTTGAAGAAAAAATATCGTTTGAGGTGAGGGTACTATTTATAGCAGAAACATATGGGAAGCAGTGTACATACACACACATATATATATATATATATATATATATACTCACATGCACACATGGACACATATAAATATATATGAATCTATGCATGCATATGCATGTATATATATATATATATATATATAGGTATGTACACACGTGTGTGTGATGTGTGCGCGATATGTGTGTATATATATATAATAATAATTGTTTCTACTTTTGGCAAAAGGCCAGCAATTACCCAGTCCATTACTGGTACTTTATTTTATCGACCCCGTAAGGGTGAAAGGCAAAGTTAACCTCGACTGGAGTTGAACTCAGACCGTAAAGGGACGTAACTATGCTGGAAAGCATGGCGTCCGACTCTCTACCGATACTGCCAATCCACCGCCAATAATAATGATAATAATGTATGCCCAATAGTTGTATCTATACTTGAGAAATAAATATCAACAACACCAGTAGTAGTAGTAGTAGTAGTAGTAGGAGTAGTAGTAGTAGTAGTAGTAGTAGTAGTAGTACTAGTAGTAGTAGTAGTAGTAGTAGTAGTAACAGTAGCAGTAGTAGTTCAAACACCGCAGCTCTAATAGAAATGATGATGATTGTAAAGAAGAAGATTGATAATAGTCATAATTATAAGAATTTGTCTTACTACTGCAGAAGACACAGATTTATTAAAACAACAAAAAAAAACTGGTATAATCCTCGGATTAACGAATTTGCCAAGGCTATATTGAAGAAGGAAAATCTAATTAAGAATGTTTATATCATGCCAGATACATAAATACATAGTGATAATAGAATTATATCAAACACACTGGTTCACCTTTAGGTATTAATGAATTACATACTGAAAAACACGCAAATGGAAGAAAAGAGTAGCAAAGAATATTATAGACGTATTAATTAATACTTAACTCTCAGCTAAAAAATAAAGTAATAGGCATCAATACTATGTCTCATTAATAAGTTTTAGTAATATTCTCAATGATAATCTGAATGAACTAACAAGACTTGAGAGAAACTTCATATAATAATGCCTGCGTTTAGAATACCCTACAAAAAATCTTATGAAAAATCGTATCACAAATACATAGAGGTTGTCGGCTTAAACCATAAGAAACAAGACTAAGATATAACACATTGTATTATAATAGTTATTATGGCGGTGGATTGGCAGTATCGGTAGAGGGTCGGACGCCATGCTTTGACGCATAGAGTTACGACCCTTGCCATTCTGAGTTCAAATCCCGCCGAGGTTAACTTTGCCTTTCATCCTTAGAATAAAGTACCAGTAATGCACTGGGTAATTCTTGGTCTTGTGCCAAAAGTAGAAACAATTATTATAGTTAGTATTAGTATTATTTTTGGTATTATTATTAGTATTATTTATGTGTATTCAGAGCACAAGACCTGGTATTTGTACGGAGAGAAAAGTTAATTATATCGACTCAGGTATTTTTTCCATAAAACTACATTTTATCAACAGCGGAAGGATGAAAAGCAAAGCTAACCATTCCGATATTTGAACTCGGAACGTCACAAACCATTTCGTCGGAAACTCTACCGATATTGCTAATCCACCCACCCCCTATAGTAGTGGTAATACTACTACTACTACTACTACTACTACTGATACTACTACTACTTATAATAATAACAATAATAATGGTTTCTTATATAGGCACAGGGCCAGCAATTTGGGGGGAGGGGAAAGTCGATTAAATCGACCCCAGTGCATTACTGGTACTTTCTTTTATCGACCCCGTAAGGATGAAAAGCAAAGTTAACCTCGGCGGGATTTGAACTCAGATCATAAAAGGACGTAACTCTATGCTTCAAAGCATGTCGTCCGACCCTCTACCGATACTGCCAATCCACCATTAATAATAATAATAATAATAATAATAATAATAATAATTGTTTCTACGTTAGGAACAAGGCCAGCAATTACCCAGTGCATTACTGGTACTTTATTTTATCGACCCCGTAAGGATGAAAAGTCGAAGAATATGGTGATGGTGATGATGATGATGATGGTGATTAATATATGATGCTAACGATAACATCTATTATATATCGCAGAACAAGGGCAACCTTAGCTTCAATAAAAATATCAGTATGAGAGTAGAAGCTTTGTAGAGCAGTGTAGTTGTAGAGATTGTGTCATTCGTCAAAAGATAAAGAAGGAGGGGAAGAGGAGGGCTGTAGGGGTAGGGAGAGAGGGAGGAATATTATAAACAAAATGGCCGCTGCGTTCTTCCTTATCTTTTTCCTTCATCAAAAGTACATTCAATCAAGCCAACAGACTCCGAATTCTGAAAGCTTATATAGAAGATAAGAAAATGCCAAGGGTCATAGAAAACGTGTGTATGAGTGTGTGGAATACCATTGCCTTAGATTTCATTTTTCATTTCAATACAACGATGCAAAATTCTAATGAATCATATAGAATTCATCTAGATATGTATGAAGACAGCTATATATATATATATATATATATATATATATATATATATATATATATATATATATATATATATATATATATATATATGTGTATATATATATATGTATGTATATGTATATATATGTATATATATATATGTATATATATATATATATATATGTGTGTGTGTATATATATATATATATATACATGCATACATATATGTGTGTGAGCATGTGTGTGTCTACGGTTTACTATATCTTCTTTGCATAAACATATTTACCCTCTTTCTCTTTCTCTCTCTCTCTCTCTATATATATATATATATATATATATATATATATATAAAGAGAGAGAGAGAGAGAGAGGGGGGGATAAGTTTATATATATATATTATATATATTATATATATATATTAGGATTGGTGCTCTGAAATAGCGATGTATACATGAATGTATGTATAGTATATTTGCCAATACACACACAGTATGTTTAATTAAAAACATTTGAAGACCATTCGCTATAAGTTTTAAAGTAGTCACTATATCGGTTTCTTACTTATTTTCGGCAAAGGCTGGGAGAGTGACTGACAGCTGTTTCTCGCTGGTTGGCGTTTATCAAACCCACGCACTCACCTGCCTTTATATAGAAGATATTTAAAAAATGCCAAGGGTCATAGAAAACGTGTGTGTGAAGCTATGTGGAAGATATATATACCATTGCCAGCGAGAAAGAGCTCTCAGTCACTCTCACAGCCTTTGCCGAAAATAAGTAAGTGACATAGTCACTACTTTAAAACTTATAGCGAATGCTCTTCTAAATGTTTTTAATTAAACATACGGTATATTGCCAAATATACTATACATACATTCATATATATGATGATTTCTCACGAATGAAACAGTTCTAGTCCTGTAGAAGCTTTTCTGTATTAAACATTTATACTCTGCTATATATTGAGTACCTTACTTACTGTGGTTACCGCCGATTGAACCTGGGATAACGTTATATATATATTGTTATACTTTGGGAGGGTCATGTTGCCAATAAGAAACACACGCACCAGTTGCTTTCACTTCAATTTATTATATATTTATAAATTTATAAATTTACAAATCTACAAACTTATAAATTTCTGGTTGGTTGGTTGGTTCCACAACCAGATAGTTGTTTATATATAGTCATAGTCCTTTCGTCACACACTCTGTGACCTCCTCAGTCACTGAAGAGGTCACAGAGTGTGTGACGAAAGGACTATGACTATATATAAACAACTATCTGGTTGTGGAACCAACCAACCAACCAGAAATTTATAAGTTTGTAGATTTGTAAATTTATAAATTTATAAATATATAATAAATTGAAGTGAAAGCAACTGGTGCGTGTGTTTCTTATTGGCAACATGACCCTCCCAAAGTATAACAATATCGGGTTCAACACACGATTTCAGATAAAGAATCTTGCTAAACAAATTCAGAAACGTTATATATATATATATATATATATATATATATATATATATATATTATTATTATTTTTTATTTATGACTGTTTATATGAAATGTGGTTCTTGAGAAGCCAGTCTTAACAAAACTACGAAGCAACTTGCCATATTTGTAATAGATATTATCTTAGTTTTACTGTATTCACTCTAAGGCTTGTCAGTCTAATTTCTATACCATTCCAAGCGTTGATAGTGTAGGTTAGTTTACTAGTGCATAGTGCAGCATGCAAGGGCTTCTCCCTTTTGTATCCCCTTCAATTGAATAACAACCAGATTACTTGTCACGCCAATGCTGAAAATATGTGCTGTATCTCACAGTACATATGAAATAGCTGGAAAATTGTGTCGTGCGCTATACAAACACATATATATATATAATTCCTTAGTGTCTAAAGTACCATCTTTATATGTTTATTTGGTTGTATAATTCGATGGAGGTGAGCGTAGTCCCGAACAGCATTACGTAAGTGAGGAAGCTATATATTAGGTGAGAGTCGTCAGCAACTTTAATGACTACACAACCCACTATATATATATATATATATATATATATATATATATATATATATATGGTATAAACGTTTGGAGTTGTAATGCCAAGACAATTCAGGTATGGATATAGAATATAAATGCAAATGCAAAAGTTGTTGTTCACAATTAGCTTTTACCTTACATTTATTTAAGCCCTTGAAACTCATATATATATATATATTTATTTATTTTAGTCTTCAAATTGATTATTATTACTATATATATATATATATAATACTTAACAATAATATATATATATATATACATATATATATATATATATATATATATATATACATATACAGAGAAAGAGTGAGAGATATTAGGACGGGCGAGTGTTTAATATATGTAAGGCTGGCAAGTAAGTAAAATATGGTATACAGGGAAAAAGTATATGAATATTGTATCTGCGCATGAGAGAGAAATTAAGAGAGTGGAGAAAATGAAAGCGGTTCTTCGGCCTACACATCAGAAAATAACCAAAACTAACAGTAAATGTCTGTATTATAAATTCCCTGATTGCTTCACTTGTAAAATAGATGCACTATGATATCTATTGATCTCATTTCACTTTCACCACATAAACTAAGCAAGTTGAAGCAACCAACTCTATGAACCGCATCACCTACTTTATCTATACCGCCATCTTGGCGCTACTGAAATCATATATATATATAGAGAGAGAGATGTGTATATATGTGTGTGTATATATATATATATGAGAGAGAGATGTATGTATATATATATATATATATATATATATATATATATATATGTATATATATATAAAGAGAGAGAGAGAGAGAGAGAGACAGAGAGAGAGAGAGAGAGAGCGAGAGAGAGTGATACATAGATAAATAGATAGATAGATAGATATATAGATAGATAGATGGGGTAGTATAATTATTATAGATACACATCTACGTGTACGTACTATGTATGATATATAAATTCATGTCCTATTCGTTTGTGCAAGTATATATATATATATATATATATATATATATGTTTATGATTCTGTGTAAAACGTAATATGTGTGCACATATATATGTATGTATATATGCATGTATATATGCATGTTTATATGAGAAAAAGGGAGATAAATATAAGGGGATTTTCTGTGTATATTTGTGCATGTGCTCGCCTATATGTTATTTATGCCTGTCCATGTAGATGCATTTTTGTGTTTACTTGTACTCAGGTTATGCCTTTGTTTTTTTCACATCTCTTCATAAATAGAATCGTGCATAGTATATCTTGGAATCAGTTCCAAATTGAATTGAACATCACAAGCTGGAGTATTTTCTTAGAAGTCGAACTACTGGGAATTCTTCCAAATACGAGCATACAGATAAGTTTATAGTTTATATGTAAACGTATATATATATATATATATATATATATATATCATTTATATATATATATATATATATATATATATATATATATATTGGAAATGGTATGACCTCGACGGCAGAGCTCAAGCCGTTTCGACGGCTATTTCTTGACTAATATCTTTAGTCCAGAAATAGCCGTCGAAACGGCCTGAGCTCTGCCGTCGGGGTCATACTTTTTCCTATTTCCCACTCTACTACCCTAAGTATTGAGTACTCTGGTGTGTAATCGTCCATCTATATATATATATATATATATATATATATATATATATATATATATATATATATATATATATATATATATAAGCCATTGCAATTGTAAGGCAGATTAAATAGGACAGCAGGAGATGAAAGAGAGACGGAGACAATTTTGAACAATAGATGCGTGCGTCCTCGTGTCATCTTTGTCCAGTGCTGGGATAAATCAATATATATACATAGTTACACTTGAATCCATATATTGAATTTTTATAAAACAAACCTCGATCACTCTTAATAATCTTATCTTCTGAGCCTGCATCTATGTATACACTACCTTCCTCTCTCTCTCTCTTATTGTGCTAGACTATAGTTATATACTTTTCGTTAAAACATACTATATATATATATATATGTATATATTCTATTATATTATATTATTTTATGTTTTCACATACAAAACTATGAGAAACCAGGCAATGTTAGTGCTACTTCTAATTAGCTCCCTTTCACCAGTTCAGACTACATACAAATGAGCATCTCCAACCTATGTTTCAGTGCACAATCCATATAGGATTTAAGCTATTTTGTGTCAAGTGCTATTAAGTAAGTGCTGTTGATGATGGATAACAATCTAGAAATATTTAATTGACATTCTCACCGCTACTGAAATAGCTGCCACATATTCGAACCTTTTGTAAATATATATATAAAACTAATATATTACCGGGTTCGGTGACACTAATTTTGCCATAATTCTGAGTCGACCAAAAGGTTTGTGAGTGAAACTGGATAGAAGGAAACTGTATGTAAAACAGTCGCAGGTATTGTGTGTGTTTGTGTGTGTGCGCATGTGTGCGTGCGTTTGAATTTATAATTATCGGGAGAAACTTCTATGCAATTATTAATATTTCCCCTCTAATATCTTCAACATCAATGCTCAGTTTTAATTGTTCGTATTTACGTAAGCAACCTTCTTTTCTATATAAAAATAAATGATTTGAATACGAAATTTTGAATTTCAAATTTCCTCAAAACCAATTTCTTGGATATTCAACCAACGTTGATTTAAATATTACCGGCGAAGCATGCATATATATTGCTACAATAAGTGTAGCCGAAACTCGAGTGCGGATATTGATTTAAGGTACCCATTTATGTGTGTTGTATTGAAGCAAATATCTTTGTGTCTACTCTGAGATATTTTACATAACATTATCTATTGAGTACGCTGAAATGTAACCGCTACTAGCAGTGAATCTTATGCTAGTCAACTTAATATTATTGTATCGGTAGAGGGTTAGATGCCATGCTTTCTACTAGCATAGACTCACGTCCCTTAACGGCCTGAATTCAAATCCCGTCGAGGTTAACTTTGCCTTTCATCCTTACGGGGTCGATAAAATAAAGTACCAGTAATGTACTGGTATAATTGCTGCCCTTGTGCCAAAAGTAGAAACAATTATTATATATATATATACAGTATATATAATATATATATATATATATATATATATATATATATATATATATATATATATATATATATATATATATATATATATATATATATTTATTATATATATATTAGGTTATGCATGAAATGCTCAAGATTATCCTGAATGCAGTAATGGTTAATTACTACACTTTTGTAACGCGTTGAGGGGTTCCTCAACGAGTTACAAAAGAACAGTTAAAGAAACTTGGTTTCCAATTCTTCTATATTCCGGAGTGTAGATAAAGAATGATTAATAAAACAGGTAGACATAAAAAGGTAATTTATTCCATATATAATATATAATATTTATATTATATATAGATAATATATATATAATATATATATATACATATTTATTATATATATATATAATGTATATATTATATATTATATATATATATATATATATATATATATATATATATATATATATATATATATATATATATTATATATATATATAATAATTGTTTCTACTTTTGGCACTAGGGCAGCAATTATAACACTGCATTACTGGTACTATATATAATATATATATATATATATTTGTATATATATATATATATATATATATATATATATATATATATATATATATATATATATATATATATATATATATATATATATATTATGTTTAGAATTGTATACATTGCTCTTTGCGATGCTTATTTTTACATTCTACCATATTAATTGTAGATAACGTATATTGATATAAACATAACAGTAACGTAGCCTGAGGGAAATTTACGTATTTGCTTTTTAGTTATATGTTACACACTGTATCTATCTGTGTATAATTTTATTGAATTATCAAACATCTCTAGATATATTCATAGTTATATTCATATAATTCAATGATAGAGGGAAGAAAACAATGTAAGTATTTATAGAAATCAATAAACCAATGTCTAATAAATCTTAAGTACGAGTCAGTGCTGGATTTTCCCTTACAAGAATCTAGAAAGAGACCGGAGATGAAGCGATGTTGTTAGTCGCTTCACATCCTGCTCATCCCTTATCTACGTATAAACCTGCAAATATATACATCTATATATGTATGCACTCAATGAGCCAAATATATTCATCTACATATTCAGTATGTATATGTTTTCAAATATAAAACTCCATATATATTATCAAGCATATATATCTTTATATATATAGCTAAAATTACATATCTGCATTAGCAAGTATACTCTGACATTTATATGCATTTACTGAAATATTCACATACATACACTAAAATATATCAAACAATATATTTAGATATGTATGACTACATACTAAAAAAAAACATCCACAAATATCTACTTATATGTAGACAAATATACGTGCGACTGAAAACAAAATCATACACCCAAGTATGTGCATAAATATGTGGCAAAGTATATATTTAACATGCATCCAATCAATCAAGAATATGTATCAGCATATACCCACATATGTTTAAAATCATATACATACATATAAACACATACATACACACACACATATATCCATATATATATATATATATATATAGAAAGATTTGAATGGATACAGTTTAGTTGAAAGGAATTTATTGACACGTGTTTCTATAACAGTTACATAACCTAAAACAGCTATCTACAAACTTTTAGTTATGCAGACATTCAATATTTCAATGTTATTGTTTACTGTCATTTCATCAGAATAATATTACTGAGGACCTATTTAGTTTTTATAGAGAATATATATATATATATATATATATATATATATATATATATATATATATATATATATAAGACGAACATGCATTTATGTATATATGTATATTTATATACATATTTATATATATATATATATATATATATATATATATATATATATATATCACAGAAAAAAAAGAGAATCAGTGTTGCGACGAATGGAATTCATCGGACATATTACAATCGTTTCTCTGGCGACCAGCTCGAGTCACGATCCATTTGATGATCGAAACTGACTCTGAATATCGCAACGTATATATATATATATACCTTTATGCGTTATCATAAATGTCTTTCCTGATAATTACATGCAAATGAAACAGTTTTATTCTTATATAAAATAAAAATGCCTATACTCAAATAACTTATTGAGTACTTTTTTACTGCGGTCACCTCCCTCTACCCATTGGGAATCCACACTCATATATATATATATATATATATATATATATATATATATATATATATACAAACACATAAAGACATCTAGACACATATATACTTCTACATACCTAAATAAAAATGATGGTCAAACACATATTGTCAAAAATATGTTTTCAAATGCTGTCCTCTTCTTCTCCAGAATAATAATCTATTTATTTACCCAAAAATGTTATTGGAGTAAAGAATATATCTTATGCTTAGACAGGTATGTGGGGCAGAAAGAGGAACAATTTTAATAATTTATGCATAGACAAAACCATATACATGGACAGATATGTGATGCAGAAGAGTGAATCATTTGACTAACATTTAGTGTTGCTTATATTCAACAATGAAGGTATATCATAGTTTGCTTCAGGGAGAGTTTATTACCATATAACTATATATAGTGTCAAGGCA
>OZ024755.1:8739821-8744821 GCA_964016885.1 Eledone cirrhosa
AAACATGGACACTTTGCATAACGTGATGCAAAATACACTGTATCGGAAGCAAAAGTGGGTTGGTCAAGTTTAGAGGGTATTTTGATCATATACATCCATGATTAGAATTCGACTGAGAATAATCGAATAAAGCATTCCTGGCCGCCATCCATGGTACACTTACCAAGATAAAATCAATGCGATTCTCTTCTCTTCCTACTTACATAGAGAACTGAGAGCTTTCATAGCCGAACAAATAACTCAGTAGTTTTATAGTGCAGCATCCGCTCAAAATTATATCCAGCAGAATAGATGAAGGTCATTGAGAAATATGTGTATTTATTACGGACAACATTCAGGATTTGATACACAGTCCATAATACCAACTATTCCGTTTGATCATCTGGCTTGTATCCTCAAATCTAAATCATGAAAAATGTCTAATTGCTATTTCTTTCGAGATATTAGAGAAGTATGTTTTGTGTTTGTTACTAAATGCATATGTATGTGTATGTCTTTGAGAGAATGAGAAAGAGAAAGGAGGAATTATCTGTGTGAGTGTGTATGTACAAGTATGCATTCATTTATGTATAAATATATAAATGTATGCTTGATTGTTTTTTTTTTCCTCCGAAATCCACGCTTTCAAAGAATAGCCCTTTATACAAGAAATCCCTTCGAAATACAGCTGAAAAGAAATTATATATTGTATATATGTATGTCGAATACGTTGCTTCTTATATTTTGCAAAAGTTAGACACAGGTATTTTGATACTTTAATAAATATACACCCGCGTGGGATTGCAAAAATATATACTTATTGAAGTGTATAAAAAATAACTGATGTATATATATATATATATATATATATGGGTGCTATCCACTAAATATTTCAAATTGTACGGTCTACCATATCATAAGACAAATGAGTTCAAATACTCCTTATTTCAAAAGAATACCGTCATTATGTTGCTAATAAGGTTAATATCACTGCCCTGATTAGAAAAGATAATTCTATTTCGCATATGTTTATTTTATAGTTCTTCACGGTGACTGATTTTATTTCTTATCACTAGTGAAGCTTCTATAAATGTGTTCTGCAAATTCGACCCTCTTTATGACAGCCGTTGAATAATTATTTAATATCCTGACAACCCAGCTGAGCTGCTGGCATTACTATATTTGTGGGGTCTTCAAATCCTTGCTTCAGTGCTCTGAGCATTGACCTCCGCAGTAATCCTAGAGCCAAATATTTTAATAATCTCAAGAGAGCTGACAATGTCTTAACATTGCTCTCGGCACTGTTTACTGCAGACAATTACAGTGTACTATCAATCTTCCATTTGTCATAATTATGAATAATTAAAGACTAAACATATCTTTTAAAATAACACACAAAATCAATTTAGAGATCCTTATTTTTAAGTCATTATGATAAAGAAAATATTATTAATAACTGGAATGTCAATTAATAGAAGTTGTTATCTACTCATAGTTATTTTAGCCTCTCCTTTACGGACCACTAGAAATAGTTGAGGGAGGATGATTTGAAAGACATTCAGTTTGAAATCAAGCAGCTTAGTTTACGAAGAAAGTAGGATGAAGAACGAAACCTTCAGTAAAAGAAAAACTTAATGAATAGTAGGAGTGATTTACACACAGATTATGTTCGTTAGAACATGTTTTCAAACAGTCTAATAGGTGGTGCTACAGCAGAAAATTTGCAGTGGAAGAAAGATGGTTTTAATGATTGCGGCAACAGTTCAACAGACAGAGGTAAGATGTAAAAACAAAAGAAAACATTTTAAAGAAAGATTTGTTTTATCTAAAATGGTAAGATTCATAAAGAAAGCTTGCATAAAAAAGATGCATGCATTAGTTTAGAAATAAACTCTAGCCAATATGGATAAGAATTTTAAGACGAGTATCACTGAAATAAGATAAGAAATATTACATGATCACTGAGAAGAATCGTATCAAGAGTTCACTCAAACACTACTGCTGCATGATGTTACTAGATATTCTAGTTTAATTGTGTGGTTTCAGAAGACTCCATTCTGTTTCAATCATTCGAACTCGGTATCTGGAATAAGGATATATTCCTATCTCACTCCCAACAGTTGCTAGCGAACTGAAAATGGACTGACTCTTTTCTCCCTGTCAAAATCGTTAACACATATAAAAAGTGATGTTAAAACGTCACTCGAGATCGATATTTTGTCTGGAATGAAATATCAAACATATATATATACATGTAAACACATCTGAGATCTTTCAGTGGCGCAATATAGCATTAAAATATAATATTATATTACCTTGATAAAGAATAACTGAAAAATTTATTTTGGTTTTAGCGATGAGTGTTATATTTCATAACATTCAATTTATGCCTGAAGTAGGTGTGTTAAATATGGGATTGCTAGAAAATCCTAGAAAGATTAAGCTAACCATTTCAGAAAGATCGACAACGTTTTAAGTACAGTTCAGTATATCCATAAGGAATATTGATGCAGAATACTGCATCTGTAAGCAGATATATGAAGTTGTATATACTGCATGTAGTATACATGAGCCCTGAACACTTGATCGGTTCACAAGTGCACAGTAGTTATATGCTGCATGTCATCGTCATTTAAATCCGATGGAGCACACACAGGTCTATGCAGAAGTATGAGAGTAGATAGAATATCAGATACACATTTTGTTTTTATATAGTATAAGTTGGAGAGGTCAGCTGGACTAGACTTAACCTAAGGTAAACAAAACTCAGATGAGTATTTGGCAACAGAACAAGAAAAAAAACTGTTATTATATCATATAATATAGTTCATATATAGATGTATATATATATATATTGACATTCATATAGAATGGCTTTATTAATAGAATATCAGATATTAAGCTGTAGTACTACAGAAACTTTGTAAGTTACGATGTAAATAATATAACTAACCATCATGGAAGACCGCACAACAGACACACACAGCACCCATAATATATATATATATATATATATATATATCGAAAATAATATACATCTTTAGCCCTCCCTTGGTATTAGGTGTACTGTCTATATTTATAGGTATGAAATCATTCCTGTAAATGCATATATAGTCGTAATATATATGTGTTTATGTGTGTGCATCGTATCTATTTTCATGTGATCATTGGTCATCGTACGTTCTACATGTAAGCTCACACATACCTGTTTATATACACATATGTGTAAGCTTGTATGTATACATTTAAATATGGAAACCCATGTGTATGTTTAATATTAAATAAACATACATAAAACCTATATATTTTCAAATATACACCATGTATATTTGTGTATATTTTTGTACGTATATATGCTATTGTACATGCCTACATTTGAAAGTATATTAACATGTGTTTGAGCGTGTATGTATTTATATTATGTGCATGTACATTTAGATAACAATATGACTGATGTCTTTATGTATATGAGCATAGTAATGCATATATATATGAGTTTATATAGTGATATACAGATAAATTTATATATAAATATATATTATATATACATACACACATATATATAGATAGATAGATAGATATATTGTGTGCGCATGTGTTTACATATATGTATATATACATATATACATACATATATAAATATACATGCTTACATTTATATATATATATATATATATATTTATATTTATTTATATATTCTTGTGTATACATTTACTTTTATATCTCAATTTTACTATATAAGCCATAAATATTCGATACATACGCATATACACATATATATTAATATATCAAAATAAGACACACTTGTATGTACATACGTAAATCGGCTGGCATTTTTTTTTATTTTTTATTAAATGTAGTTCATTTCGTATATACATACAGACACGAACGCACATTCATGCGCACTCTCACAGACACGTAAATATAGACAAAAAATAATAACCACCATCATTATTCGATCGAATACACCAATAATTCACCAGCCATGATAAGATAACTGTGTATGTGTGTTCTAAGTAATCAACTGTGTCTTTATTCGAAACCAATCAAAATCGTTTATGTTTGCTTGGCTTTATCGATTTATTATTTGTTGTATATATATATATATGTGTGTATGTATGTATAATATATATATATATATATATATATATATATATATATATATATATATATAACAAATCTTTACGAAACATTTGTCATTTCATAACTATGAATATAAATTTTCTATCTATTTTCTTTCACGCATCATATAATCTCATCATCAATGATTTCCGTCTTGTTTTTTTCTCTATATGTTTGTTATTTCTTTTATGTTTATCTTAAACTTTATATTTCCTATCTTTAGTACATAATGTAGACAATATATTCCTAAAATTAATGAACTATTTAATTTATTACAAGTTAAAATCGATAAGATGAAAAACAAAATCACTCCAAACATTCAACCGCATATTAACTTCATATATATGTGTGTTTGAAAGAATATATATGTATGTGTATATACTAGTGTTTCTGTGTGTGAGTTAGTGTATATATACATGTATTTCTTTGTGTATTTGCATGCCTGTACGCAAGGTGATATAGTGGAGCCTGTGTGAATGAGAAAATGTGAGCATGTACATATATGTTCCAGTGTGGGCTTTGCGATATGAGTACAAGTAGGTCTGATTGCATATATCTTCATTTTTCAGTGTATATTGTTTGTTCTTGTAATTCAAAGTTTTTTTTTTTTGTTTGCCTCAATCTAGTATATATAAACAAAATTCTAAATTTTCCTAACGCTTCACCGTTCGATACAGATTTTATTTGTTTTATTTATCATTTCATCTGTTTTTATTTTGTGTGCTTGTTTTTCCTTCTTATTCATTTTAGTGTTGGTGGTGGGGGATACCTGAGTTTGACATTGTTATAGTCTGCCTAATATAATTTAAGAATACAACAACAATAACAATAATAAATAATGATGATGATGTTTTGTGTATTATTGTTACAAAGGTACATTCCTTCAAACAATGAAAATA
>OZ024755.1:8749821-8787321 GCA_964016885.1 Eledone cirrhosa
ATATATATATATATATATATTTGTGTGTGTGTCTGTGTGTCTGTGTGTTTGTGTGTATGTGTGTATGTGTATGTGTGTGTGTGTACGAATAATGAAACTATGGTTATATTAAGACTCAAGATTAAAGTTCAAAACTTACAAGATGATACAAAAATCGAAGATGCATCTGACCTCGCACGAATTAATTGAGAGGATCGCATTTTCTCATGCCAGCTCTTGCAACAGAAAATAAATAAACATATCTGTTGGTATGATGATGTTTGATGAGAACAACACTGACCAAACAAAAGAGAGCGAGAACGTGTCAGTAGTTGAAAGGAAGTAATGGTGAGTAGCGTGTCAGTAACTGAAAGGAATGGTATATCTTTATGGCGGAAGGAGCAGGAATCGAAGTGACAGTAGTAGCATCAAGCGTGAGAAGGGACAAGTGAAAGTAGGAGAGGGAGAGAGAGAGAGAGAGAGAGGAAGGAAGGAAGAAATGTTAATATATATATATATATGATTATTCTTTATAATTGTCTCTACCTTAGGCACAAGGCCAGCAATTACCCAGTGCATTACTGGTACTTTATTTTATCGACCCCGTAAGGATGAAAGGCAAAGTCAACCTCGGCGGCATTTGAACTCAGATCGTAAAGGGACGTAACTATGCTGGAAAGCATGGCGTCCGACCCTCTACTGATACTGCCAATCCCCCGCCCGATTATTCTTTATAATGCTTACTGTTATGTATGTCATTTTCTAAAGTTTACTAAATCTTCTAGAAATAACAGCAAATTTTTCCTTGGATCCATATTCAATAGAATATTCAGACTGACAACTTTGTTGCATCATGAGTTTTATGACATATTTCCGAGAAGTTTATATCTTGTTTTTGAATTCTAATTCTTCGATGGTTAACATTATCTTGCTTCTCTGTTATGCCATTAACATAATTATTAATCCGACTGCATTGTTGATTCCATCAATCATCATTACACTTACAATACTTTACCAATTCAAAATCAATTAGGTTTAGGTCCACCTGTTGTCTGAGCGAACTAAGAACATATCAATCTCCACTGCGATCACCTTCTCATTATATATTCTTAGCTCCTTGATAACAATTTAATTGTCCATAAACCACCGAGTGTTTTGAATAAGTCACATATATACTATTGATTGTTAAATAATTAGTTATGCAGAGCACAGTGTATAATGGGAGATTTAGGATAAATTTAATATAGATATAATGGTAGATTTAAGATAAATATAGATATAATTAAAGCGTTTGAATTGGAATCTTCGGTATAAAAACAAGGTAGTGTACAATGTAACTGATCACGAGATCAATTCACATGACTTGCATTCGTTAGCCAAGGTAAATAATTGAATAATGTAATAGTTATGCAGAAGAGTGGGATTTAAGAATTTATTGTTTGGTAATTAAATGTTTATAATTTAAATGAGTAAGTTCCCAAACAAATGCAAGTCAAGGTAATTTGACTGGCCTTTTCAGTTAGGTTGTAAACCTTGTTTGACATAAATAGCGACCATAATAAATAAAGATCCCTCTATGGATAATTTAATGATCCTTTGGTCTTGTTATATTTTCTACGATGCTGGGGTACTAACAATTCTATCTCAGGAGAAACTTCCGGCTACAAAACGTAAGATTTTCTAGCGAGACTCCGATCGAACTCCTGACAATGAGACACGTTGCTTATTTATAATAGTCCGCCGAGTCCATTTCTTCCATCCCAAAGGGGTGTTCACCACAACAGGTAGAATCATCTGAAAAGAAACTACTCCCTGGAAAGTATAAAGAAAATCTCTTACGTTGTTTCCGTGTACAGGCAGAGAAGTAAAAAGTATGTTTATATTTGTTCTCGTTTCACAACGGAGCTTCTAATTCAAAACAGTCGTTATATCTACATTAGATTTATCTTAAATCTACTATTGATTGTATACAAAAACAAGACTTCCTTTGGCTATAGGCCGACGTTGAGTAGCTATCTATCAAGAAATACTAATGGCTTCTTGTTAAATTTAGAATTAATGAAGAATTTATTATTTTCACAATATATAAAATAAAATGTTCTTACGTTCTTGATGAGAGACAGCAAAGTAAATATTCAATTAACGAACGGTAAAACCGAGAGAGACTATGAATAATGAATATATATATTGATTTCTTCATTTGGCATGAGGTCACTATTTTGGAGATTGAACTTGATGGAATGAACTCCAGTGTGAAACTAATTTCTTCTTAGTTTATACTAGTATGACTTACGTGATGATGGTTAAGTATGTAAATCTTGTTATGTTTATTTATGTGTCCGGTAAACACGTCTTTTACATCCGGACTATAGTTTGATCATTCAGCCTTTCCATTTAATGTACAGATTGGCTGATCAAAATAAACTATTGCTGTATACTAAATGATATTACAGTAAATGTAAATGAAAATGTTACTATTATTTGTAGGTAGATTGTACGTTGGATAAAATGGAGAGTAGTATTGCATTCCATCCTTATACGTTTTCTCCTCAAATTCTTCAGACATGAAGAACTGGTTTATGCTTGAGAGTCGGGCTTAGTATACTTAAATAATATTTTCAAACTGCTTCCATTAAAATATAGATTACTAAGACTTACTTCTCTCTCTCTCTCTCTCTCTCTCTCTCTCTCTATCTCTCTCTCTCTCTCTCTCTCTCTCTCTCTCTCTCTCTCTCTCTCTCTCTCTCTCTCTCTCTCTCTCTATTTCTCTCTCCGTCTCTCTTTTCTCCTCTGTTATACATACATACATTCATACATACACACATACATACACGTTTGTGTGTACATGTACGTGTCTGCTTAAGTGTGTGTATTTCCAGAGGGTTCATTTGTATGTACTACTAGGTAAGGAGAATAAATAGATTACCAATATTATCAGTCAACAAATACATACAATATAACTGTTAATGCTATATACAATATAACTGTTAATAGCAATTGTTATAAACTAAAAGAACGATAAACACCTCGACCAACCAACCGAAAACAATGAAAGGAGACATTTTACTAATCATCACGTTTGTTTAAAAGTAAAGACATTAGAACGACATTGTAAATGTTGCTATAACATTAAAATAAACATGATCACAGTTCAAAGTAACCCGAGAAAATCGATAGTAAAACACATTAAATAATGACGTTACGGAAAAAAGATAGGACAATTTAGTATTTGAAGAAAGAAAAGGTGTGTGAAAAATATATTACTAAAATATGAATACTTTTAATGACAGTAATAATAATAATAATAATAATAATAATAATAATAATAATAATAATAATGGATTCTGATTTAGGCAGAAGGCCAACAATTTGTGGATAGGAGAAACTTGATGAAATCAATCCCACTGCGTTACTGGTAATTTATTTGATCGTCCCCGTAAGGATGAAAGGCAAAGCTAACCTCGGCGAGATTTGAACTCAGATCGTAAAGAGCTGTAACTCTATGTCCGGCTCTTGCTTTGTGGCATAGTTTCGGTCCTTAATGTTCTGAGTTAAAATCCCACCGGGTTTAATAATAATTATTTCTAATTTAGGCACAAGACCAACAATATTTTGGGGAGGGGTAAATCCATTAAATCGACCCCAGTACGTGATTGGTACTTTATTTTATCGATCTCGTAGGGATAAAAGGCAAAGTTAACCTCGGCATGATTTGAACCCAGAATGTAAAAGGCCTTAACCATATGCCGCTAAACATGTCCGACTCTCCCCGATGCTGCCAATAATAATGGTAATAATATATTGAAGATATTGTATAATAAACTCTAGGAAATTCGATAATGTACAGATCAGGTTCATATAAGGATAATACAATTCCAAGAACTGGGGTTTATGCAATCGACTGCTCTCCCTACCGGGAAGTGCGTGACAATTGTGCCTAAACATGGATTCGTCATACGTCAGTTTGGCATGACTTACAAAGAACGCACCACCAATGTACCATGATCGAGGGCACAGATTTCTGTGGCCCGACAGCACACAATCCAGTTTTTAAATGCATTGAATAGAAAATTTATGGATCTCGAGTTATTGGTTTAGCTTCACAGCTATAATAAATGTTGCATTTCCGAATTATGTATGGGAATCATACAAATTATGCAGAGTGATTCAAGATAAACAACACATATAAAAATAAAGAAATATTTTGTTACATGATCTTCCTACGTGGAAGATGAATCACATTGGTTTGAAAGTTATCATTTCAGATATTAATTTCCTTTGTTTTTCAAGCAGCATATTGCTGACTGAATAATAATTTCTATAAGAAAATATAAATAAATATGATAAAAAGCTGAAAATAAAACTATTAAAGTATACACGTAAAAATCAAGATAAAATATAAAAGTGTATATTATCATCTACTCATTATATATTATCAATAGTATAATTCGTTTCCGTTTCTGTCTTTGTGTCTTTAATTTGATATTGCGAATGAGAAATACAGATATTCCTGTCTCGATATCGGATGCACATTGGTATTCAACTATTCAAGTTAAGCTGGTGTCATTTTTCTCTAGACTATTTCACTGTTTGGCATGTAGATATCTCAGTGTCACAATTATACGTCACATTCTAGTTATTGACTATTCTATATTCCCGAAAGTGTAGGAGGATGGCTTGTGGCATACATAAATTTTCCTTAACATTTCGTAGCATAACGGAACGAATATGGTTTCAGCTAGTAGTGGTAGCCTGTTTGTAGTGTTACCGGAGTATTGAAGTTAATGTCTTATTATGCCGAGGTTAACTTTGCCTTTCATCCTTATGGGGTTGATAAAATAAAGTACCAGTAATACACTGGGTAATTGCTGGCCTTGTAGAAACAATTATTTGTTCCTGCTTTCTGTAATGTGAGTTCAAATACCATCGTTGTCCATAAGGCAACAGAGAAAAAAGCACAGATATGCTTCGGCCTTATTGTATATCCTCAGCTTGCATATCCGCTAAGCACGTTGGTTATCCTAGAACAGTTAAATAGATATTTACAACAAACGGTAGAGATGTAAATGGTCACATGAAGTGTGTATATTCAAGGTCCACATCGTCTGTATTTACAGAAATTGTTATAAAATATTTAGATCAGTTCAAACTAAAGAAATATCTCCCTTGCTTCATTCTCATTTTCTGAAGACTCATAAATGCAGTTTCGCTACTGAAATTCAGATGATTGACTCAAAGTTTTGTAGATATTTCCCACTCACCAAACTGCGAGAATCCAGACTACGAGACTCTATTTGTGTATATACAATTTAAGTTCTATCCTCGTTTTGAAATGTTCACGTTTCAAGAACTCCAACAAACCTCAGTCTAATTTCACCCACCCGTTTCCCAATATTTTTCTTACTGTCACATTTATTAACATATTACATATGTTTCTCCGCCGATCAGCTCGAGGCAGGATCGAACCCGACTATATATATATATATATATATATATATTCACTGCAAATTCTTTGGCATTAGACAGTAACAAATAAGCTAACATTCAACGAGAGTCATAGTTGTGTGTTATTAGTGTAGAGAATGTGTTAATTTGAAATGTGATTGTTTCCATCACATTATAGGAATTGAGTGTATAGCTGTGATAGTGTGATAGTTATCTTCCTTGGTAATAAATGATACTTATTTATCATCTATTTGTAAATGAGTAACATTGGTGTAATAAACCGAGATGAACTCGATAATTAACAGATTTTTATCTAGCTATAAAATGTCATTAGGTACACATGAATATTTCTTTAAGTTTTGGAAAAGGCAATAGAATTCAAGAAATAAAGAAGACTACTCGCTTTACTAAAACGATCCTAACCACATATTACTCTATTGGAAGACAACAAAAAGTATATATATATATATATATATATATATATATATATATATATATATATATATATATATATATATATATATATATTTATTTATTTATTTATTTATTTAGATATATATATATATACATACAGTTATATCTGTATACATAGAGAGTGGGTTACCGAGACTGCATGAATGTGTATATAAATATACCCATATTTTATATGTAAGCCTGTAAAGAATTTACAGGAAGATATACATTTTATGAAATGCTTCCATCCGTACATATTAAAAATGTATCTACTTAGACATAACTGTAACATACATGTTAGCCGCTAGCATAATTTTTAATGTATATATAAAACTATGGCTACCCTCGATTGGACCCAAGATTTACATATATAAATAAATATATATATATATATATATATATAAATATATATATTTAATATACAATAAAAGAGAAAACACAGGTAAGCATTAAAAAAAGGATTTTTCCTGGTATTTACATATATATATATATATATATGTATGTATGTATATGTATATATATATATATATATATATATATATATATATATATATATATATATATATATATATATATATATATATAGAGAGAGAGAGAGAGAGAGAGAGAGAGAGAGAGAGAGAGAGCAATACAGAATATGGTTTTATAGGATATATATATGGCATATCTAATCATATACGTCTTTATTCTAAATCCTATATCATTCTGTAACAATCGAACATTCAATCATACTCACTTTCTTTCTAACTCTCTTTCTCTCCCTCTCACTCTATATCTCACCTCCCTTGTCTCTCTCGAACTCTCTCTTAATGTTGATATCACTATAGTGACCCATATCTTGAACTATAACCAATAAAAACATATGTACAGTTAAACATATAAATATCCTGTCATATAGGTGCTATACTAACTTCAATAGGTATATAAGGTTGTTGTCAGATTTTTCTTCCTCCACTCTTAATTGAATCTGTAACACTAGAAACATTAATAATTCAAAGTTCGATACGCTTAATTAATTTAACACCTGTATATGTTCGTTAAGTGTACAAACAGGTGTCATTGGGGTTAAGTTGTTGGGCTTATTATGCTCATAAGGTCAAAAGTTCAAATACCTGACTGGATGATGCGTTGTCTTTGAGCAAGGCACTTCATAAAAGACAGATCCTTTTTCACTGAGCTGAAAATGAGTATCTGTGGTAGCCGAGATGGAGAAGAGGATGTCGTTGGATAGGTTATACGATACACTGGGCACGTTCGAGCTAGTCATGCGGGCTATTTATTTTCGAAAGTATATATACACACACACATACACACACACACATTTATATATATATATGTGTGTGTGTGTGTGTGTGTATGTGTGTGTATTAAAATTACAGATTAACGTTTAAGCAAAGAATCGCTGCTTTCACCCTTAACGAGATCTGAGTTTCAGAAGATCCTGTTAAGGGTAAAAGCAGCGATTCTTTGCTTAAACTTTTATCTTTTATTCTGTTATTTTAATAAATATTTGCTCTATGGTTTTTATATATTTGGTATATATTTATCCTTATCGAGCCCTCTTTGGATTTTAGTCTTCACATTTATTATTATTAGTAGTATAATGTATAATATACTGGGTCATTGCTAGCCTTGTGCCAATAATTTCATGTTAATCAAACACCTGGAACATTCGTCGTTATACCCGTCGGAGGACCAACTTATGTATATATGTATCTAAGGCTGTGTATATATTTATATTACTCTTTCATACTTGTCTCTACACATCCTCCATTAGTTTAACTCTTATAAGATATATTGTTTCTCTTCTCAGCTACTTCCCCAGGCCCTTCTCTCTATATTTCTGTATTCAGCATATCCCAATTTAACACTTGGACAGAAAAGTGATCGATTGTTTAAGTATCAGACGTCAAAATATAAGTACCTTTATCGATACGATCGACTAAATCAAGGTTGTGCCCCAGCATACCATAGTCCCATGACTGACACCACTTCAAATAATAAATAATATCTCTATTTCTCTCTTATCTTATCTTTGCTTTTTGTCAATTTCTCTTTCTCCACAACGCTCTATCTATCTATCTATCTATCTATCTATCTATCTATCTATCTATCTATCTATCTATAAATCTATCTATCTATCTATCTATCTATCTATCTATCTATCTATCTATCTATCTATCTATCCATTTATTTGTCCCACTTTTTGATACCCTGGTGGCAAATAAAAAGAAAATTATCTATATCTCTCCCTCTCTAGCTATATATCTATCTATCTATCTCCCTCTCTAATTCCTCCAATCTCTCTCGGTTCTGATTTGCTTCTTTTAATCTATATTTATTTCTACTTATTTTCTCATCTACTCCCGTTTTCTCTCTCATTCACTTGAGCTGAATATATATCGGATTTTCCAACACTCTCTCCATATATCTCTCTGTCCATATGTCTGTATGTTTGTCTGTTTTTCTATCTCTCTCTATCTCTCTCATTCTTTCTTTCTTTCTTTCTCTTTCCAATAGTCATTGTTCTGTCACTCTGTATAGCTCTCTTTTTCTCTTTTTAGATGTGTTTATTTTAATTCCTTTCACTGCCACTCTCTTCTCATCATCTTTAGCTAAATAGATATCATCTCGCCTCTCTCTCTCTCTCTCTCTCTTTCTCTCTCTCTCTCTCTCTCTCTCTCTCTCTCTCACTCTCTCTCTCTCTCTCTCTCTCTCTCTCTCTCTCTCTCTCTCTCTCTCTCTGTATATATATATATATATATATATTTATATATTTCTCTCTCTTTCCCTCCATTTTTCTCACTCTATCTCACTTTCTTTCTCTCATTTTCTTTCTTTTCTCCATCCCCCCCCCCTTCTCTCTTTATATTTCTGTTTTTATTCATACCAATCTTCTCACTCTCCCTATTTATTCTCGTTCATAATTTTCGTATTTCCTATTCATCCCCTTCCTCCTACCTTTCTCTTCCTCTACCTCCCCTTCATTCCCTCCATCCATCACACTCCCACAACTTCATTTACTTTCCTCCCCTCAAGCTATTTACTTCGGTCCAATGAGGTTATCTTCTACGGGCTTCATCCATCTTAGCTATAATATCATCATCATCTATGCGGTATTAGCGAAGCAATAATATAAAACAGAAAGAAAGAAAGAAATATGTTATTACTATTACAACGTTGCTGTAACCATTAGAAACGACATCACGTAAGAAGAAAGATGGACGCCATATCATCGAAACATATATGACAGCGGCGTGGCTTTCTCTTTTCTTTCTCAGTCCTGCCAAATGATTGAATATGGAGGACAGAAAACATGAAAAGATTAATACCATCCCTACAGAAATCAACTGTTGTTAGGCGACGTTTTTCTTTATATCACTGTCTATTGACCATCAGTGTTTTTTTTCTAGTTCTTTAATTTTACTAGAATACATAGTTACATGGCTTTATGTAGTTCACTTCAGTGGTTATTATCCAAATTTTATGAAACGAATAATTGCTTCTTTTTGAACGAATTTCTTTTATTTTTCTTCTTTCCTATTTATCGATACTTCCTCGATTAAACTGAATATATTTAGTTCAAGCATATTCTTGCTATGTATAAGGACTTCTCGCATTTTATTTTATCTTATCATCTATATGAAATGTAACACGCTAGAGAATTAAATACAACGAAATATAACTTCGGTTAATCAAACGTGGAAATTGCTAGATTCTTGGAGCAAATTGCGTAACAAGTCTTCCATTTATTGGTTCCTTTCTACTAACACAAGATCCCTATATTTTTATTGGAGATGAAATAGGTTGCTGTGACATACAGAGTGCTCACCCATCATTCTCAAGGTCATCTTTTGTGGAATAGACAGATTAGCTGAAAATAGTATTAGCAAGCATCAACAGAGATAGACACCCACACATAGAATATTATATTTCTCCTGGTATCTGTATTAACCCTTTTGATACTTTTGTCTCGAATGAAATACACAGCTTATGAGTTTGAATATATTTAGAAAATAATGAATTTGTTGGAATTTAATAATATAGCTTAAGCATCTTTTTTATTTTTCATTTTTAATCTGGTTTTTGGAACATTATTAAAACTGTTATTACACAAAATTATAATTGTTTCTACTTTTGGCACAAGGCCAGCAATTATCCAAGTGTATTACTGGTACTTTATTTTATCGACTCCGTAAGGATGAAAGGCAAAGTAACTCTTTGCTGTAAAGCATGGCGTCAGACAATTTACCGATACTGCCAGTTCAATTATAATGAAATATAAGTATACGGGATCGACCTCTTGGACTTTTTCAAAGCACTGAAGGGATAGGGTGAACAATTTAAAATAAGCAGTTTTTTATTAAAAACTTTTTCGTTTAGGGACATCTTCAAACTGATTAATATCAAGAGGATACGGGAATCAATTTGACAGAATCCATTGAGAATCGAATATACTGCATTAAAATATGTGTTATGCTTCTCTGCACTCAAAGATCAAATCCTGTCGTATGGATGGGCCGCATTCGGTTTCCAGTAATTTGATCAAAGGAACAGCCGCTCGTGAAAATATCTCATAGGTGCCTGGGTATTCTACAATCACGTATACACTTAACGTAATTCTCAGTGAAATTCAACGTAACAGAATGTGTGACAAGGCTGGTTATTTGAATTATAGGCAAATTACATCGGATGACGGATATCCAACGAGTTTCTGTCATTGGCAAATTGGAGGAATTGTCACTTGATAAACATGTCACAGTGTGCGTTCCAATCCGAGAATCCGAGACTTAATAATTGCTAAGCAAGCATTTTAACCATTCAGCCACACTGCGTCCATGTTTATTTAGAATTTCACTCATTCGGGATTGGTAATGAAAATGACAGCCCAGTACTAGAACATAATTCTTTATCTAGCTATATATTTATATTTCTTTTTTCAAAATATATTTATAACTACCTGTTGGTTATACACAATTAAATTACTTACATCACTTGAAGTGACAAGTTCTTCTTTACGAAGTGGAGCTTTATGTCTTTGGAAAGAATCAATTTTGAATTTCAATTGAAATGAAGTTGACGCATTTAATTCGGTTGTATTGCAACATTTATATTCAATATGAAATAAGAGATATATTATAGACATTCATCATGCTATTCTCTGTCTTTCATAAAAGAGGAGGAGTTACAATTTATAAATATGTCATAGCTGACTTCTATTACATGTACAAATAGAACTAGTCTGTATATAGAATATAGACATTCAGGAAGGCTTCCAATCAAAACTGACATACCGGAGTAAAACAGATATACACATATGGTTATGTAAATATAAACACAATCATACACACACACACACATATATATATATATATATATATATATATATACAAACTCAGAGAGATCGAAACCTCAGTTTAGCATATGTTAGCCAAAATCATGCCTATCACGTGTTTAATAACTTATTTCCGAATAATATTCAATTAATATAACTTCCTAAACCGGTAGACGTAGTAGTAGTAGCAGCAGCAGCAGCACCCGCTCAAACACGACTAACAACAACAGCAATAGTAACAGCATAAACAAGAGCAAACAAACATGCATCCACAACAACACAATAGGGACGTCGCCGAGTAACTTGTATCGATTGAATCAGTGGATGAATTGTTAATGAAATTTTGTTGAATAATTTCTTAAACGATGTCTTGAATTCATAGTAATATCCAATTATTTTCTTCAACCTTCAAGATAACTGAGAAAAGAATATCAATAATAGAAATTAAGGCTCCCCACAGCACTTATGACAGACTAATACACATTGAAATGCACAGTTTCATTCTCAAGACGAAAGTGATCGTCTCTAAAGCAGTTATCGTCTCAACTTTAAACTCATGAGTTTTGGACACTATACCTATGAGATTTAAGATTCCACCCAACGGAACTATACTTCGTCCTTCTCATTAACTGGGTCGATCACGTAACAAACACCGATCATCTTCAGAACTTCTATCTCCAATATTGTGGCTGTGATAATAAGCCATCGACTACAAATGGGCAGAATATACAGCAATAGAGGGACATTATAAATGACCACGGACCATCTTCTTTATAGACCTTACTAAAAGCAAATTACCTCGTGCTGCACCCAAACTACGTTTTAACGACCAACACCTAATATATCTGATCGAAGCTGAAATCAGTTCCAATATATGAGAGGTGATATCTGCAAAACGTAAAACCTGGAGACTTTCAGCGTTCAAATATTTTCGAAATTCAACTAAGACTCTATTAACAACACGTCACTGTAAGCAGAGTGAAGATAAACAGGCCAGGCCATCCTCCTAGATTGTTATGCAACATATGCCAACCGCTATTTCTTATCAAATTCTCACTGTCAAGCCAAGTCCTTTGTCAGCAACATGGCGGCAATATTTAACTGAATCTAGAAAGAAAGCAATGCTCAGAATAGAGCTGGCGCCAATGGCGACTCGTTTCGTCATAGATACTGCCGAATAACTTTTATCGATCGAATCAGTGGATGAATTGTTAATACAATTTTGCTAAATATTTTCTTAAAAGATATCTTGAATTTATAGTAATATCGAATTTTGGATTAGGAATCGACTTGCCTTCATACGTCTGCAGTTAGAATTATTTTCTACGACCTTCAAAACGAAAACGGCATTAAATGATTAGAATGGTTGAGTGTGTACATGTGTGTTTATGTGCGTATATATATATATATATATATATATATATATATATATATATATATATATATATATATATATATATATATATATATATACACGCACATAAACACACATATGTGTGTATGTATATATGTTTCAGTGTCTTCATGAGAATGTATCTACACACCTATATATATATAAAATCTACGTAATCTATGTATATATATATATATATATATATATATATATATATATATATATATTTAGATTTTATATATGTAGGTGTGTAGATACATTCTCATGAAGACACTGAAACATATATACATACACACATACGTATATATATACATATATATACATACATACATAAATATATACATACTTACATATATGTACACACATACACTAATATACATATACTCACACATAAATACACACATACTTATATACAATTCACAGACACATTCTTACCTATATACACACACTTACATACATAATTGCGTATATACATACATATATACATACATATATACATACATATATACATACATACACGTACATACTTACACACATACTCACATATATACCTACATACATACATATATACATGCACACATACACATATACATACATACATCTGTATGTATGATTTATTGCTGTAAATCTTCAAATTGTTTGCAACATATTACAATTAAACATTTCTTTTTAACATTTAAGCTTATTTTCTGCACCAACACAACCCCACGCCATAAGTATGTGCTCTTGCACACACATACACTCACACTAACACACACAAACACCACTCCTCTATGCAAGTCTCTCTCTCACTTTCCCTTCCCCTCTCTCTCAGTCTCTCTCTCTCTCTCACTGTCTACATAGTTCTCTTGATTTCTCTTCCCCCCTACCACATCTTAATATATATTTATTTTAATACCCAATCCGTTTAATACTCCAATAGAACGAATCAACCATTTGATTTGTTTGAACATGAAGCATTATTTTTCTTCATATCATCATCATCATCATCATCATCATCATCATCATTAATAATAACATCAACATCATCATCATCATCATCGATAACAACATTAGTATCATTATCATCATCATCATGATTTCTATTTTGCGGTATCTACATAGTTTCCTGGGTGGTGAACAGCTGTGGTGGTCGTCTTTTTCAAAGTCGTAGACATGGGTAAATCAAATACCAAGAAAAGGTGACCACCTTCCCAGGAACCATTCAATGTAGACAAATGGCTCAAATGTAGAATAGCGGAAGCTAAAAATAAAACACCGCCGCCAAATTAAAACACAAACGGCCTGATATTTTTGTTTGAGACCCCAAATTAAAAAACATATTCACGGTTGTAGACATCGGCTGCCTACTCGATGTCAATGTGGTAAAAGAAACTACAAAAGAAGGAGTGAACCTACAGATTATTGATGAAGAGTTTGCACATCTTCTACCCAAGATACACATTCATTTTGGTAGCTATTATTATTGGTTGGCAGTATCGGTAGAGGGTCGGACGCCATGCTTTGAAGCATAGAGTTACCTCCCTGTATGATCTGAGTTCAAATCCCGCCGAGGTTAACTTTGCCTTTCATCCTGACGAGGTCGATAAAATAAAGTACCAGTAATGCACTGGGTAATTGCTGGCCTTGCGCCAAAAGTAGAAACAATTATTATTGGAGTTACAGGATATATACTAAACCGCCTGGACCAAAGTATGACTGATCAGTACCTCCTTTATCTATAACGTACCTCCTTGATCCATAAGCTCAAAAGGCCGTGACATCTTGATCCTTCGAAACTTATAAACAATTCGTACAATACAAAGGATTAAATCTTGCACAAGGGACGATGAACATTTCCTTTTCTTTACAACCTTGCCACCGGGAAATTGTTCAGTCTAAATTAAATTCAAAATTATGAGAAAGAGAAATGCATAAATACATGCACGCATACATGCATACATAGATGCATGCATACATACATACATACATACATACATACATACATACATACATACATACATGCATACATACATATATACATATACACATACATAGATCCATACATATATAAATACATACAGACATACATACATAAATACATACACCTTACGTCGTATATATTTTCATTCTTCGAGAATTAAAAGACGTTTGTTCTTGCTGAACTTTGATGCGATAAGTGGAGAATGAATGAACAAGAAAGTTAACTGATACCCATAGAAGATATAGCTTTACAATAGAACTAAGCAGCTATCTTAGTGTAATCATTAATATCATTATTTCTCGCCGCGTAGAAGATTTCTCGATAATGCAGTAAGGACACGAATGAAGTTCACATTGCAATGGAGAATTAAGTAAGGTAGAATACGATAAAAATCATTTAATTTATATTTAATTAGAAAGCAACCAAAGGTAATTATTTGAACAGTAACTAACACTCAGATCAGAGTATATTTGCATTTCTTGTGTGGATTATATCTAAATGGTTTTCTGGTGGTTTGTACGAGATACAAAAGAGATAAAGTGAAAATAAATTCATAATGGAATTTTACACAAATTTAAAGTTGTATTAAGGTTAGATATTTTGTTGTTTCTGTTATAAATTTCTTCAATATATTTGTTTGTGTGTGCGCGTGCATGTGTGTATGGGGGCGTGGAGGTGTACGTGTTTGTGTGTAGTGTGAGTACAGGTTAGTATACGTTTTTACGTCACAGCTTATGTATTGTATTTCAGCTATGTATCTGTAAAATTCAGAAGGATTGCCATATCTCTATTTATGATCACCGTTACACATGGTATCAAGTAAGTGCCTGAGTTCCAATGATGGAGATAGCCTCTTTGTGGCTGTTTCATCTGCTAGATATAGTAGCTAATTGCCACAACATTCTAAACTAAGGATTTAGCTTTATTGGCACTCAAGTTGTAATGCAATCCAGGATACATATAGAAACAAAATACTATTTTTTAACAAAGCCACAAACCTTTTGAAGAAAATGTATGCGATTCTTAATTCGTTTCATGCTATAAGGAAATGGCACAAACTGAGATGTTTGGCTATATGGGTTTACTATATAAGATTGTCTGTGAACACAGCATGGCCAAATAGACAAGAGATTCGCTTCGTAATCGTTACCTTATGAGGGTAAACCCACAGCGCGTGATCTTCTACAAGTGTTATTTATAATAGCCTCGAGTCGACGCATACCTTATGATTGAATCGTAACTGAGGTAATCTATTTAGAAGCCCGTGGGACCGACAGTACACATTATCATTCTGACAGTACACATTATCATTCTGAAGTTCCCTCACAATTACGTTAAGGTTACACATCTGTGTGATATGCCCAATCATGTACACATTATGTTCATAAATCAGGGTCTTCCGTTGATTGAACAACTTGAAGGTTCATCATTGAAACTGACGGATATCCGTCGATATCTATTAATATTGTTCTTTGATATCAATTATATTATTAGATCTAGTAAGTATTATCAAAGTATTCAAGCGATTTATTGTTTAAAGTGCACATATATAGAGAACAAATGTTAATACAGTGTATCTCTCTCTCTCTCTCTCTCTCTCTCTCTCTCTCTCTCTCTCTCTCTCTCTCTCTCTCTCTCTCTCTCTCTCTCTCTCTCTCTCTCTCAATGACTTTCTTTCCCTCTGTCATTTTAAGCATATATATATAATATATACAGTATACACTATATATATATATATATACACTATATATATATAACACTATATATATATATATACACTATATATATATAACCAGCATCTTCATCATCATATGATCGAGCTTTCTCGGCTTAAATGCATATATATATATATATATATATATATATATATATATATATGCGTATATGTGTGTGAGGGGGTGGGGGGTATATGTGTGTGTTCGGGCGTGCCATTATGTATGTGTATGCTTGTGTGTGTAATGCATTATATGCATTACATAATTATATAAAACCAAATCCTTTTCAAATATCTTCAACCTATGAAAGAATTATATTTTAAACAACAAAAATACAGGAGCGTTCTCTATTTTTTCCTTTTATCAACGTGAAAATCACATGTGACAATGACAGACATATTTCAACTATAATATAAGAGGTTATGAGAAGATTTGTAGAATATAGCACATATATTACGTTATTGGGGGATTATACTGGCAAGATTTACACAAGTACACGCAACAAACACACACACAGACATAGGCAGACACACAGGTATGTGTATTTCTGTATATATATCTATATATATTTATATATAATAATAAAAATAATAGGTATATATAGAGGTTGTAGCTGCAGTAGAAGAGCAGATACCAATCGAATTGTTGGAGGCATTCACACACACACACGCACACACACATACACACACATACACACACACACATACATACACACAGACACACACATGCACACACACATATATATATATATATATAATGTATATATCAATCTATCTATCCTTTCCTCTCTCTCTCTCTCTCTATATATATATATATATATATATATAGTTGTGTAAGTTATAGTTCACTATTAACGACGTTCAACACCCCGGTTGTATTTATAAGGGTCAATCTCTTTCAAAATCCATCCATTTCTCTTTCCATCTGTTACCTTCTCAGGTTTCTCTTGGGCTCATCTTGCAGTCATTTTATAACAACTTTGTCCGTAAGAAGTGAACATAAGGCCGCTTAAGTCGCTTAACTAAAAATATCTTTATCGGATACGTTAGATTTATTGTTGAAATCTGTCATTGTCAGCCGCCTTAATTTTCGCTTGTTTGAAGAAAACCGGTATCGATTTGCAAAATATTGGCCTAGCACATTATTGGCCACTAATATAAATCCATTGTAAACGTTTATTGGTCTCTCGTTGACAGAATATTTTATAGAGAGAATAATCGCTGACACGGTCGTGTGGTTAAGTTGGCCGCTCTAAAACCACATGTGTTCGGGTTCAATCGCTTTGTTTGACAACATCAGTAGGTTTCCTATACTATAGGTCTCCAGTTCATCAAAGGTGTTTTCACTGGAATGAGGTAGACGCACACAATGGGAAAACCCGTGGTATATATATGAAACGCAAAGCACTCTATACTGTGTTCTAACGTCAATTCGCCGTCTCGATAACTCGAATACAGTTTGTATATCATAGAATGGCGAATTGGTTACCTCAGATAAATCGATTTCTGTTAAATGTGTGCCTCGTCAATAACGATCTTTCGCAGCTAAACTTGTTGTTTGACTTGAGGGCCAATCATTTCAATGTTTAAAGCACTTAATTAAACTAATGTTCGAAAAGTTTTCCGAGGTGTGAAATTCCTGGCCCTCAAGTCACTGATATGGATTCACAGCTACAATATAATACATTACATATCATTATAATCATATAATAATATTTATTTCTTTCGTTGGGGCGGTGAATTGGCAGTATCGGTAGAGGGTCGAACATGCTTTACAGCATAGTTACGTCCCTTTACGATCTAAGTTCAAATCTTGCCGAGGTTAACTTTGCCTTTCATGCTTACGGGGTCGATAAAATAAAGTACCAGTAATGTGCTGGGTAATTGCTGGCCTTGTGCCAAAACTAGAAACAATATTTACTTCTATCGTTTACAATGTCAAACATCCGCCTTCTCTTACTCCGTTGGGACGGTGCCAGTACGAAATATTCAGAAGTTAGGGGCTCACAAACACCCACACACATGCATATATATATATATATATGTGTGTGTATGTGTATATATATATATATATATATCCAAATGTGTACACACAGTTAAGAGTATATGTATATACGCATGTAAACATACATATATGTATTCATATATAAACAGATGCATGTACGAGAGTAAACGATATAGTTGCAATAGTTGTTCATTACATGCTGTGATTCCATAAAAGATGCAAAATAATGATAAGGAGACCAACACATAGTAATAGTTGCGTAGGCGTTCATATCTGTAAAAACCAATTTAACACAGTTTATACACGCACATTGGTAGTAGTTATATGTCTAGTGTGGTGTAGTGTTGCGTTTAATAGTTCATACTTCACAATGGTGGTAGCTATATGTATAGTGTAGTGCAGTGTTGCTGGTAACAGTTCACATATGCACAATGATGGTGGAGATATATATGTAGAGTGTTGCCGTTAATATCTCTGTTGACCCTCATGCTGTGTTAATTCTAACTGATTATTGTATAGAACATGTCGCGGAACAGGAAGCAAACGATACGGTGCGATTATGACTTGACAAATTACCAGAATTTTGAATGACTTCCATCTGTTGTTGATGTGGTGTGTATATATATATATATATATATATATATATATATATATATATATATATATATATATATATATATATATATAAGTATTGAAGTTTCCGTTGAAAATTGAAAACGTCATAGGAGTGAAGAGTGCTCTATGTAAGTTACAGAGCTAAATTTAATGTATAATAAACAATACAATATAATTAGCTCATTACCAGAGGTTTCCCGAATAAGACGAACGACTGAGGACGTTTCTTGTATTCGTCTTATTCTGGAAACCTCTGGTAATGAGGTAATTATATTGTATCGTTTATTATACATTATATATATATATATATATATATATACCAACACTGTTTGTACTACACTCATCGTTATTGTGTTTGTTTTCTTGTTTTTAACTTCTACATATATATATACACACACAAAATATACAAAGAGGGCTAGATAATTTCGAAAGATCCCGTTAGGGGTGACAGCAACGATTCTTTGCTTAAACTTGAATCTGTTATTTTCATATATATATATATATATATATATATTCATTCCTGTATATTGATCTGGACAATGGATATGTCTAGAGCAGTATACAGGATATATATATATATATATATATATATATATGAAAATAACAGATTATATATATATATATATATATATAGTTATATATTTATTTATTCTTTATATCTATGAAGTTGGAGGATTTATCAAGTAGTATGGTAATACAGGTGAATTTACTGAAGTTTATGTCTGTTTACCATGATTACCTATCAGTTATTCTCTACATGATTATGGCTAAAGGGATATAGGACAATATATTTCGATGTTGCTAAACATATTAATAACATACTGGCGGTCTTTAAGTCATGTTACTAATATTGATCTTAATACAGATAAAATATCTATCTATTTCATATCCAAACAGCATAGATTATTCTCAATAGTAATTTTTCGTTGCCATAACTACAGAGGCAACTTCAAGCATGGTCGCGTTCTTTTTATATTGACAAATAAACTCTAGAACGCTTGACTACAGTTAACTCATGCTTCATCAGTTACCTTAGCATTGGATTGTCAGGTTGTCATAGCAGCAGATATCAAGTTGACATCATAATTAACTCTGCAAAGATATGGACAGGATATCCCGGATGTCATTGCTAGATTCCCATTAGCTTTTTTTTCCGTACATATTTCTCTCATACACATTGTAGTAAATACTCATCGCTGTTGCTGTTATCAGTAGCATCATTAAACTCAATAAGATGCACCAGAGCTGAATAATTAGCTTCGCTCGCTCGCATATATAAGGACCACAGTTCGATCTTTTACCATAGTCTTAGATCGATTCAAGCTTTGAATATGGAATTGAGTACACGGTAATTGTTTGGAAGGGTTGTACTTGTAATAATTCAAAGAGACAGCCATTCCACACAATGGCAGTATTTTTCCGTTACGAAAATATATTTTTCTTCGACGGCATGGCTACCCATATCTTTATAGTTCGTAAACGTTTAATATGTATATATATGTATATATATATATTTATATTTATATATATATATATATATATATATATATATATATATATATATATATATATATATATATATATATATATATATATATAGATAGATAGATAGATAGATAGATATATTTCTTTATTAGCCACAGGGGCACAAAAGAAGGGGACAAATACAAAGGGGGAAGTTTACATACAATAAAAACGTGTAAAATGTTATCACAGATGGAATTTAAAAGTTAGTCGATTTTCCCCAATAGAGGGAGACAGTTTATATGGGTAACACAGACCCCCGAAAAAAATGTGCAACCCTCATCTCCAGGAGTACGAAGAGCTTGTACTCCTTTCCTCTCCTCCTCCTTTTCCTCAACCTACAGGCTGATATAGAGAGAAGGCCCATTCACTCGGGCCATTCTCGCCACTTTCACCCACCTTTCATAAAACTTGCTGGGGTACAGCACCTCTCTCTCCATCCTGATTCTTCTTCCAAAGTGGTATTTGAAAAAAAGAATCAGTTGTTGGCCGGAGAGAAAGGTGTCTGACCTCAGCCCTTTCAACCTTGTCCACCATACAACCTCTTTCGCCATAGCTATCACACAAAGGAAAACCGCCTCTCCTTCGTTTTTGAAGGAGGGTGGCGGTTTGATCATGACAATGGACTCGGTGGTCAACTGGATTGGTCCCACCCGCGACAATAGTCGTTCCACATAGCCCCACAGGTCAGTGACGCCCGGGCAGTGTATGAATGCGTGGATAGATAGATAGATAGATAGATAGATAGATAGATAGATAGATAGATAGATAGATATATCAGAATGGCGGCTGTGAAAATCAGTTAGACCATTATTCACCAGAGTACTCGGTACTTGGAGTAGTAGAGTGGGTAATATGAAAACATTCAGGATCCCGACGGCTGAGCTCCTGCCGTTTCAACATCTAGATTCGGATCTAGCTGTTGAAATGGCAGAAGCTCAGCCATTCGGTTCCTGAATTTTTTCATACATATATATATATATATATATATATATATATATATATATATATATATATATATATATATATATATATATATATATATATATATATATGTATGTATATATATATATATATATATATATAAGAGTTTTTACTACAAACATAATTTACCAGATACTTCCTTGTGGCATCAACTATTTTTCTGCATTATTTACATACAAATATATAATTTTACAACTGAATAAACATATATAATTTAAGTTGATAGGAATGAATTTAAAGTATAAACAACTATTTTGTGAATTTGTTTTGATAATATATAACAGAAAAGCGACCTGGTTCTTTGCTTCTCTTATTACACTATGAATGTGTGTGTATACATACAAATATATATATAAACGCACACACACACATATATATATATATATATATATATATATATATATATATATATATATATATATATATATATATATATAATATATATATATACAGTTATTTACACTCAATAATCAAAAGAAATAACGAATACACTCTAACAACATCCGATTTGACATTTTCTTTGGTTTCTTAATTCACCGAAACTAAAAAGTTTTTTTCACGCATAATAAACTCTTTCATTCAATGACATCAAAATCTGACGCACAGTTTCTGCAGACATACATATATCAAATAGTTAATTACATCACTTCATTTCTGTCAATATTGATGTTTAAGTATAAATGGTATTAAGAGAATTTATACAGTAGTATACAAAAGGGACGTATCATAGTCGAGTGGTTAAAATCATTCGGGAGGCCTGATATCTATACTACTGAGTTTTGGCAGTTGTCTTTCATGTTAGACTCATATAAGGTATTGTGGTTTGAAATTTTGTAGACGCATATAACCTCTCTCACACACAAACTCACACCCCCATACAGAGATACACATACATACTACTAAAAACACACACACAGCATAGGCTCTCCATACAATACTTGTGTTGCGAATCTTTCTGTCTGCCTCTCTCTCTCTCTCTCTCTCTCTCTCTCTCTCTCTCTCTCTCTCTCTCTCTCTCTCTCTCTCTCTCTCTACATATATATATATATATATATGTGTGTGTGTGTATATATATATATATATAGAGAGAGAGAGACAGAGAGAGAGAGAGGGAGAGAGAGAGAGAGAGAGAAAATATATATATATATATATATGTATATATAGGATGTTGGCAAGGCAGTGACAGCAAGAAGGTTTGGCTGACAAAATTCACAAGAAACTCAATGGGTTGACTCGCTTGTTAGTTTGAGGGGAGAGTGTAAGCGTTTTGTTTATATTGTATGACAAAGCTGGCTTCTTGAATTATAAGTGCAACCCATATTTAGCACAAAGCTGGGTCCTGGAATCGAATACACGGCTGCACGTTCGTGAGCTGATCTACGCAACCACTATGCCAGGCGCCTTCAAAGACACGTAGACACACACATACATATGCATACATACACACACACATACACATAGAGGCATATGTATACATAAATACTTATTTCCTGAATCCATTTCAACACATGATAAACAATAGCTATGGAGTCGTTTGATATATATAATATAGGGCTTGAGTGATAAAATTATCTTTCACTATATTATTACTAACGACCTATTACCCATCATCACCGCTGTAGCTATAACCTTATTAGTAATATGAATGCCATCGCAGCCGATGATATGCATTCATGTATCATAAATATAAATATATATATATATATATATATATATATATATATATATATATATATATATAAATATATATATTTATGTATATATATATATATATATATTCCTATATATATACTTATATATATATATATATATATTAATAAATAAATATATATATATATATATATATATATGTATGTATGTATGTATGTATATATAAATATATATATATACACCCACATATATATCACGGCATACTATTGTATTTCTTTGTTGTTCTTCTTTCTTCCTAGTCTCCCTTTACTTATAGTCCGCTGATAAACCAATAAAATCATTGGTTGATGAGCTGTGATATTTAAATAGATATATCTCGAATGCAATATCTAAATTATCCCATATACACCAATAGTGTTTATATGAGAGAATAAAATAGAGTGGTCTTATCAAAGAACTGCCATTAGGCACAATTCTCCAGAGAATATCTTACCACAGAGATTGCACCTTATCAAGAATTTTCCGCACCACCTACAACCTTCTAAAGGGTGTACTTTTATAGATGATTTACGAATCATTTCACAGAAAAATTCATAACCACTCATAAACAGTCACTCCTCCTCACACTCCGTTTGACGTTGGCGACTAACCAACGAAATACACTCAGAATATTTCAAGTATTAGCTTTTTAAGTACCCGTTATAGATGCATACATACATACATATATATATATACATTCATATATATATATATATATATATATATATATATATATATATATCATATATATATATATATATATATAGGAAAAGGTTCAGGAATCCGACGGCAGATTTCAAACCGTTTCGACGGCTATTTCTTGAGCTCTGCCGACGGGGTCCTGAACTTTTCCTATTACCCACTCTACTACCCAAATTACCGAGTACTCTGGTGCGTTATGGTCCACCTGGTTCCTTACCACACTTCCTTCGTTATATATATATTCATACTGAATAGGTTCATACTGAACCCGGTCATTGAAATGGTTATAGTATAATAAACCTTTTAAGGAATTACACGAGTCCAGCCTCCTGTTATTTTATAATATATATATATATATATATATATATATATATATATATATATATATATAGTTTATATATATATATATATATATATATATATAACGAAGGAAATGTGGTAAGGAACTAGATGGACCATAACGCACCAAAGTACTCAATACTTAGGGTAATAGAGTGGGTAATAGGAACGAGTAGGACCCCGACGGCTGAGCTCAAGCCGTTTCGACGGCTAATTCTGGACCCAGTGTCCAGAATTAGCCGTCGAAGCGGCTTGAGCTCAGCCGTCGGGGTCCTACTCGTTCTTATATATATATATATATATATATATATGCGTATGTTTGTTTGTGTTTATGTTCCACAGGAATTTGTGTTTCATTCTTACAGTATCCCTAAAATAATATACCAGTCATGAACTGAGGTTCATTTATTATCTTTACCCTTCCTCAAAATCTGTTGGCCTTTCATCTAAATTTGAAATTAATATCATATAATAGAGATTAATAGATTATCTGAGTGATAAGCAGCATGATCATAAATACAGGTAGCCCATTGTCAGTCGACACTAACATGTCCACATGTACAATCATGAGTCATTGCATCAAAAGTGAATCTTTCACTCTCTCGCCCTCTTTGTCTCTCCCTCTCTCTCTATCTCTATCTCAATGCCTTTCTCTCTCTCTCCCTCTTTCTACCTCTCTCTCACTCTCTCTCTCTCTCTCTCTCTCAGTCTTCTACTGCTTTCTGCCCTAATCTGTTGTGATTCAGCTGAAGGTATCAATTTGCATTTAAGCACATCCGTATCATATCTCATAAACAGTCTCCTCTGATTTCTTGAAACGAGAGACAAATTTAAGCCGAGTATTTAGTTATATTGCTGACCGAGTTTTCTCCAATATTACAGTTTTCACTGTAGAAATACCTATTCTTTGGTAACAAGCCTGTTTCCCTCAATCACAGAGTTTGACAACCTTTACACTCTTAAGAAGTATTTTTAGATTAAATATTTTCAATTAAAATTACAGTCAATTATTTGTTCCAGCAACAGTATTTATTATATTTTAAAAATACTTACAACAAAGAATGGATTTAGCTAAAAAAGAATTTCTTACTCAATGCAATTGAATCTTATCTGAAATTGTTTCAATATCTGTATCGACCGGTTCCTTTTAGCGTCGGTTACGGTCGAAACATTTAGTTTCCTCGGACACAAAACTGCTGGTTTGGTCTGTAAAATCGGGAAAACAGTAGTGTTTTATTAAAGAACATGCTAGATACTATCTCTTCCTTATTGATCGTATGGATATGTGTGCCCGTTGTGCCAGCGGTGTGTTGGTGATTGGTGTGTTTTGGTAGGGCATCTGACTGGGCGCTCTGGATGTTGTTGTTAAGTAGTAAATCGTTTCTCTTTCCCATTTTTTTTTTAATGAAAGTTTAATGTATTATGCTTCTATGCAAATAAAGGAAATTATGTATGTTTGACTAAGTCATAATTGATCGATTCTCGTAGTGTTTGATATGACGAAATATCTTTGCATTATTCATATAGATGAACTGAAATTCTTTGATATGAACTAAACAATTCGATTCAAACGTGAGGTGGTCTCTCTATATAAACATATAAATCTATGTATCTCTCCCCTTCTATCTCTCTATATATATAGTTACATACATATAAAAATATATATATATATATATATATATATATATATATATATATATATATATATATATATATATATATATATATATATATATATATATATGTATATATATATATACATATATATAGAGAGAGAGATAAATGTGTATATATATATATGTGTGTGTGTGTGTGTGTGTGTGTATGTGTGTGTGTGTGTGTGTGTGTGTGTGTGTGTGTGTGTGTGTGTGTGTGTGTGTGTGTGTGCGTGTGTGTGTGTGTGTGTATCTCACATACCACCAAATTCAAAATAACGACAGAACGTAGTTTCACTAATATAATAGAAAAATATACACCATATTCGTGTTCTACCTTTTTAATGACCACATTTCGTGGTCTTTACAAATCACTATATATATATATATATATATATATATATATATATATATATATATATATATATATATATATATATATATACAGAGAGAGAGTAAGACTGAGCAAAATCTTCTAACAAACTAACATTGTCATCTATGTTATAGACTTATCACTGAACTCGTATCACAAAAAAGGAAGATGCGCTGAATAAACGAAAACAAAGCAATTCAGTAAAGTTGAACGTGTCACAAATTATTCAATATCTAACTTTAATTGGATAGCCAATGTATATATATATATATATGTGTGTGTGTGTGTATGTATGTATATATATATATATATATATATATATGTATGTATGTATGTATGTATGTATGTGTATGTGTATAAATGTATTGAAAATAGTGTGAGCCAACTCGTTGTACTCTATGTTTTTATGGTACATTAACTCTGTACTGAAGCAGAATTTTCGATATGGCGTCTCGTTTAGTTGTATCGAGACGCCATATTAGTTATATCATATCTCGTGTGAAATTTAAAGAGCGTTATCACGCCGACTTTTATGGTGGATATAGCAGCATCATAAACCGCATGAAGACTTTCGACGAATTTTCAATATTTCAAAATTTTCCATCTCTTTCATAATCACGCTATGATGCGCGGCTCTTCATTTCTATAGCACTCGACCGTTTAGTCTTTCTTAAATATCAGAATATCAATTGAATAAATGTGCGAACGATAAAAATAGTGAAATACTTTGAAAGAAAACAAAAAAAAAACGAAATTATACAAGTAATCTGCCTTTGTAATATATATATAGATATATATGTATATATATATATATATATATATATATATATATATATATATATATATACGCATATGTATATATATATACATATATGTGTATGTATATGTATATAGATATATATATATATAGAGAGAGACAGAGAGAGAGATGTATTTATATATATATATATATATTAACATATATATATATATATATATATATATATATATATATATATATATATATATATATATATATATATATATATATATATATATACATATATATATATTAACATTTATATATATATATATATATATATATATATATATATATATAAACATGTACATTATTGTACGTATGTGTGTGTCTGTATGCGTGTCGAAACATTGATAGACCAATTTCTTTTTGTAAATCACATTTCTTTTTTCAACTGTTACTTCTTAGAGATTAAAATGGAGATTTTATGAAGCAATACTACAGGGTGCACAACAGGAGGTACAAATCTCAGTCATATTGACAGCATTACTATAATGACACACACATATAACACGGACACATACACACTAGCACACTAACATTCATCAATATATATATATATATATGTATATATATATGTGCGTATATGTTTATGTGTTAAGCAAAAGAGATCGAAGCTTCAGTTCGGAATATCTTTACGTAATCACAAGCAAAACGTGTTTCGTAAACGTCTAGTCCGGAGCTTTATTCGGTAACAAGCAGCTCGACTTTAGGATCGATTATCTCTTCTTGGGTATTGGAAATTTGAAACGGAGTATAAGCATCTATATTCGTCTAAGACACTAGACATGCCTCTCTCTCTCTCTATCTCTATCTCTCCCTCTATATATATATATATAGTGCGGGTAAAATTCCTGAGATCCATGGACGAGTTCTCTCCAGCGGTCTCTGTCCCTCATTATCGCTACCATGTCCTGCGTCTCTAACAGACCAGTGTCTGTCCTTAGGGCATCAACATACGTTAACCTTGGTCTTCCTCTTCCAGTGTGTCCATGCAGGGGCTCCCACATGTGTGTGTGTGTGTGTGTGTGTGTGTGTGTGTGTGTGTGTGTGTGTGTGTGTGTGTGTGTGTGTGTGTGTGTGTGCGTGTGTGTAATCTGTTGAGCGCTCTATACGTCCGAGTAACCGTGTAATTGGACCTCCGAGAGATTGACTAATCTCTGAAAAATATACCGACTCTATCCAACAGGCCATATTCTAAACTCCTCCTTCAGAATTAATGAAGTTGAGTCGTCTAGTGCTTCGGTTGTGTCTTCTAGTACTTACAGTGGTGATGTCGTGGGCGATGCATTTGTTCCTGAGCAGAGAGAAAAAGAAATAATTTCTCGCTGTTCCATTCCTCTCAACTGGCAATGTGAGCCAATACTACTAGCTTCGTCGATGGCCTGAGTTGGGGAAGGAGGAAACGTCATGTTAAATACTAACGATGGGCAGACTTTAACTTTATAATTACACACATACACATACAGACATATATATATATATATATATATATATAACAAAGAAGGTGTGATACGATACCAGGTGGAGCATAACGCACCAGAGTACTCGATACTTAGGGTAATAGAATGGGTAATAGGAAAAGAGTCAAGACCCCGACGGCTGAGCTACGGCCGTTTCGACAACTGGATCAAAACGCCCGGAGATCAGCCGTCGGGGTCCTGATTCTTTTCCTATATATATATATATATATATGTGTGTGTGTGTGTGTGTAGGTATGTATATATATATATACAAAATAGAGTAGATACAATTCATATGCCATCGTCTGTGTATGGCAGTGTGGCATCGAAAAGAATGAGCGCAAGAATACTTAAAGAATTCATTTACGTAATTTTGTATTCAAAAGATTATATTAGTTCTTTAACACAAGAAGATATTCTTTAAAAAGAGACACGCATAAATACATTAAAATATAATATACCATTATATTTTATGATTTGCTGCTGCTCTTATATATATGTATAGATTTTTGTTTTTGTAATCATGTATAGATTTTTATTATATGGCTCTTATATAATATGAACAATTCAAAACATTTGTAAATTCCAAATGTTTCTCTAATAACATTCTCATTTGTTAAATAACAGCAAGATCTGTTTAACCTTTTGAATACGCATTCGCCTTTAGTCTCTCTCTCTCTACCACACTCTATTCTCTCTGTTGCTCTCTCTTTCTCTCTCTCTCTCTCTCTCTCTCTCTCTCTCTATCTCTATCTCTCTCTCTCTCTCTTTATATATGTATATATCCGCTTAGTATTGACAGTAGCAAGAATAAGTACTCAATACCACAGTAGAGATAAATATTTCCTATTGAACGTGATTTCGAGGTTTCAACTTAGTTCGATCATCTAAAAATATGTATTTATATGTGTACATATATATGTCTGTATGTAGATGTACGTGTATACAAACATGTATGTCGATAATATATGCCGACTTTTATAAATAAAGCTTCTTCAAATAAGGATATTACAAGGGTTCTTAACTTGTCAAATTGTCATTATTTCCGCTGAATAAATAAATAAATAAATATAGATAGATAGATAGATAGATAGATAGATAGATAGATAGATAGATAGATACAGATATAGATATATTTATACATATATATATATTTATACATATATATACATATATATATATATATATATATATATATATATATATATATATATATATATATATATATATATATATATATATATATATATATGTGTGTGTGTGTGTGTGTGTGTACGTATGTGTGTGTATGTATGTATGTATTATGTATATTTGCATGTATGAATGTATATATATATATATATATATATATATATATATACATGCAAGTTATATGGATCAAGAGAAAATAATGACAATTGACAGTTTAAGACCTTTTTATATTGTGTGTATATTTGCGTGTGTAAATGCGTGTGTGGCTTAGTTTATATGTAATTCATGCAAAATAATGCACAAAAAAATGTATAATTCAGTAGGCTCCATTTATGTAAATGCAATTTATATTAGTAGCTGTTGATTGTGTATACAACACCTGTTTATATATCGTTGTAATTGGTAGTTTTGTATCTAATTTCTATAGCCTGGAGACGTCTCTGGTGAGTTTGGTGGCATTGCTTTAACAGTCACGCAAAATTCGCTCTTCCTACATGCAAACCAGTCTGACCGTTTCCTTGTATGGTTTTTCCGGACACAAAATTACCTGTGTCATACACTGTGGTGTCAGAAGCCCGCTGGCTCATCATCAACTGCATCTGGTACTTATTTCCTGTTGAGAAGAATGAAGCAATGATAATTGGAATGTTTTGCTCAAGTACGGAACCTACCATCCATGCTAGAATCTAAGAGAAGTGAGCAAAATCATACATTCATACTGTTTGTTTCTATCGTTAATTTTCCCATGATTTCAGAGCCTCATACATATTGCTTTTTAAAGTCATCTATGTATTATGTCCACCTCCTTCCTTGTTGCTACTTTAATTGATTTAGAAAGTCTATTCATTTTCCATTTGAAAACTATCGTATTCCACAATGAGAATTATCAACGTTCGAAGTATTTGATCATCTGTGTTAGTTTTGACCCGCTCATCTCAAGTATAATGTACACAAACTCTCAAGTTATGACGATTGTCTGATCAAATCGTTTGAGCTACTATTTGATACGTTTTAACATGATTCTATGGTCTTATTAAGTATGTAAAAGATATAGTTGGCTGTATAACATATGGTGTAGTATTCTTTGCTCTCAGTCATTCGGCAGTGTTAACATTAGCAGGGAAGTTCATTTCAGATTTAGAAGTTAGCAATAGTAGCATAGATAAAACAGCCGACAGAAAGGAAAAAACATTACACATATGACGAAAATCATCGTATTCAAAACTTGAAACGTTGCGGGATTGAACTCATACGCTGATAAACACGAAGAACACTTGAAAGATTTTTTACGAAAGATTTGGACTCCTTCTCAAGGCTTTCGCACAATCTGACAAGTTGTTGTTTGTCTTGGAGATTTTAATACCAGAGTTTATATGAGTCATGATAGCTGGGAGGGCTTACTTTACAAGTATGGTAGTACAGAATATTTGAATTGTATCAGGCTTTCATTTCGGAAAATTTGTGTTTAATACAATTTTCATTTTTCAAACTCTGTTTTCTCTTTCTAATAGCCGGTTATTGACTGCTGACTAGCAAACTTAAAATTGTAAGGATGCCAAAAAGACGTCTGCAAGCGAAGAAGTCGGTTGATAGATTGAATGCTTGAAATTAGGGAAAAGGCAACAAAAAGAAATATACAAGAAAAAATAAAACAGAGCTAATTAAATCCTTTTTCTAACAGCATCATGAAAAACTAAAATATGTTAAACCTGGAAAAACAAGTGTTGATAACTACCACAGCACACTCACAATCGAGGATGACTTGGTAACATGAAGTATGTCTTTGGTAATGGTTTTCAGGGGCCATCTTTTCGAGGAAACCTTCTCAACCCTCTCACACATGACCGTGTGCAACGTCTAAGGTGAAAATGCTAGTGAGAGATTGTAATGCCTCAGGATGAAAGGCAAAGCAAACCTCGATCGAATTACATAAAAAAACGTAAAAAGCCGAAATAATTATCGCAACGCATTTTTCCCGAAGCTCTAACGATTGTGCGCCACTGACCGCCTTGTCGATAAGTAATGGGTTTTAGTAAGAGATGTGGTTCATAAATCAAGTGAAATATATTCTCCATCTGGTTGGCCGAGACCAAGAGGCAGAAGGTAAGATAGCTGGAAATGGAGAACACTCGTTCGGATGTCACATATATTTACACACCTTCCATTGGTTTTTATTCATTGTATATATGCGTATATATGCGTATATATGCATATATATGCATATATATATATATATATATATATATATATATATATATATATATATATGTGTGTGTATATATATATATATATATATATATATATATATATGTGTATATATATATATATATATATATATATATATATATATATATATATATATATATATATATATATATATATATATATATATATATATATATATATATATATATATATATATATATATACAATTTAACATTCTAACATGCATATTATTTTGTTTTCATACTATGATAGTAAGAGAGAAATCTTTACAGAATACAAATTTGTCATCCCATATTCTCTCTCACACATACACACACATACACACAGACACACATATATATATATATATATATATATATATATATATATATATATATATATATATATATATATATATATATATATATATACATATATATATATATACATATATATATATATATAAACAAGCAATGCCTGTCAATCCTGGTTGACGGTGATATGAAATGACGTACTACAATGGCGATTTTATCAATGTTTAATATATGTTCAATTTTCAAATAATTTTGTCTGCTTCCTGCAGAAACTTCAGACAAATTAATTGACTTGGTTTGGAAGTAAATCAGGATAAATCTATTTTTGTGTGCGATATAGCAATTAAATTCTAAAAACTGCTAATAATTCAACAAGAAGGGCACCAAAGTGTATAAGGCCATGACAAACTCTATCAGTGTGAAGAGATAGAATGGAGTTATTATAAGAAACCTATTCCTTCTGAAGAGTAAAGAAATAGGAACTGTGAGAAAAGGGGAAAAGTGAAGTGTGAGGAGGAGTGTGGAGTGTGGGGTGGTATGGAGTGAAGTGTGAACTGGAGCAAGGTGTGGTTGGAGTTGTGGTGATAATAACGGGTCGAAGATAAACAGAGAATGGATGTATAGTGGAGGTGAGTGTGAGGGACGTTGAAATTGAGAGAAGATAATGTAGTTGATGTAGATGGCGGTGGAGAACGGATAAGAAAGGGATGAAGTGAAGGAGGAGGAGGAGGAGGAGGAGGAGGAGGAGGAGGAGGAGGAGGAGGAGGAGGAGGAGGAGGAAAAAAGAAAACAAACAGACAGAGAAAATATTTGGAAGGGAGTGACAAATGATAGACGAAAACGAAAGAGATTTTGAAATAGAGAGAGAAAGACGACGACGACGACGACAACGACGACGAAGAAGAAGAAGAAGAAGAAGAAGAAGAAGAAGAAGAAGAAGAAGAAGAAGAAGAAGAAGAAGAAGAAGAAGAAGAAGAAGAAGAAGAAGAAGAAGAATTTGTCGGTTGGAAGGTCATAAGCATTAACTGTCCATCCATAGTAGATTTCTAATTAAACTGCCAACAATTTCTCGGCAACTGTGTGAAAGTTCATTTCATGCTGGCGGCTGGTTTGATGGAGCACTAAGCTGGATAAATCACTTTGTACACATATTTAGTAGTAGTAGTAGTAGTAGTAGTAGTAGTAGTAGTAGTAGTAGTAGTAGTAGTAGTAGCAGCACAAGCTGTAATAGTACTAGTTGTTGTTATAATAGTAGTAATAGTAGTTATATTTAAGTTCGTGATGGTGTTGATGATGATAATAGTTGCATTTAGGTTTGTAGTGGTGGTGATAGTGGTGATAGTAGTAGTAGTAGTAGTAGTAGTAGTAGTAGTAGTAGTAGTAGTAGTAGTAGTAGTAGTAGTAGTAGTAGTAGTAGTAGTAGTAGTAGCAACATCAGTAATCTGAATCATCTACAATGAAGGTAGAGATATACTATCAATCACATGTATAAGGTATTCGCTTTTTCTGAGGTTTTCCCGGCTGCGAGGTTATTCCCCTTTATATCTCCTTCGTAGCCGAATGGGGAAAATGTAAGATTCACACTCATTATATCGTGTGTTCTATCCCCCTAGGCAGTGGCGGACTGGCCAGGTTGCCAGGTTGCCCAATGGCAAGTTGGCCACAGAGGGGGACCACTCTAGCATTACAAGGGCCTACTGAAGCATTGCAGGGCCCACTGTAGTATTTTAGAGGCCCATGCTTTGCTTTCAAAAAATAGCTGAATTCTAAGAGAAAGAATAACATTTAAAAATAAATAAATAAAACAATTAAGCAAACCCCAGGGAATTACCAGAACCCAAAATATACGATAGTGCAAATAGCTGGAATCAGTGGTTGTACATTCTACTAAATCTAAAGCTTAGTGTATTCATTTATGCATGAAAACATACATGTATTGACAGAGACACACAAGCATATGTATATATGTATATATATATATATATATATATATATATATATATATATATATATATATATATATATATATATACTTATACACGAACTACTGAGCAAATAATACTTGGTATCAATGGGTTAAAGATGTCAAATCAATTAGTGGTTAAGGCGGTATACACCCATACACACACACACATATATATATGTATATATACAGGTATATATATTGAGTGAGTGTGAAAGGCCAAAGGTCCTTATTGAAAGTCACTGATTTCACAAAATACACGCAAATGATTTAGAAGTCGACCCTAAGTCAGAGCAATAAGATTAAGAAGGATATGAACACCACAACACTTTGTTTTCAAAATTTTGAAAGTAGGTTTATAAGTATGAATTTTCATAACGCTTTCGTAGTTGTCTCTGTGGCCTAGTGGTAGGTACTAGAGACGGTGGAGATCCTGACCTTGGGTTCAATCCTGGTCAAGCGGTACATGTAACCATTTTCTATTTTTATTTTACAACCAATAGAAAAAAAACTGAAAAGGTTTACTGGGAACCCTACTCCCCACCAGGATCGAACTTCAGACCAGGTTCGCCACAGTCTATGATTCCTCAAACTAGGCCACTGAGACAGCTACAAAATTACGATGAAAATTGATAATGATAAACCTACTTTCAAAATCAAAGTTAAAAAGATGTGGTGTCGTTCATAGCTTTTTTTTTTGGAGCTATTAGTAACATTTATGCTCGACTTTTGGTCATTACTGAAAGTCTCTGGATTTCGCAAAATACATAATATTTTTTTTATTGGGGAAGGTAAGATGATTTTCTGCAAAAATTTGATTCCACTGTTTTGTTTCCACTTTTGTATTTTTCGAAAATGTTATTCATTCATTATAAAAATTAAATGATATCATTCTATATGTAGGTGGGCTCCCTTCATCTCCTGGCAACCCCTATGTTTAGACCCAGTCCGCCACTGTCCCTAGGTGGCAACTTGGTTCAGTGTCATTTACCATGGTCTCTGCCTTGACAAATGCCTTCTATCACGCTGTGTGTGTGTAGAAACATTGATGATGAATATATAGAAGGAAAGCCATAGACAAGGCTATTGGCTAAGAGAACGTTTTCAAACATTTCCCCTATAGTTTCACATTTGAGTTCCATGAATTTAAGACGATTTGGAAGATAGTAACCATCGTTTGTGATCGACGCAGAAAAGATGTACAGTTACCATTATATAAATTTACGAAAGGTCTGGATTTGTCGGCTCTTGTGGTATGTGGCTGTAATTATTGGAAAATTAAAATTACCAATCTATATTATAAAAATCGCATAATATTTTTGTCCGCCTGTCACAGAAACATTGCGTTAGTTTTACATGTGTTTTTTTTTTGTTATGTTTTACACACGTTTTCTCTAGAAAGAAATGGAAAAGGAAATGATAAAAAAAAACTTCACGAAAGCTCCATTATTCACATAGAGATGTGTCTATATATTATAATCTGTGCCATGTCTTACGACATTTACCATTAACCCTTAATTTCACATATTCCAGGATCTTCAGGGACTTCGTAATATACGATTATATATATAAACTAATATCAGGAGAATCTATAAAAAGGAATATTATAATAAAACATTAAAGAATATCATTGAAGCTATATGGATTGTCATAAATAGAATTATTAAGTATGTGGATAAATTCCAGTTACTCTCAACCAGTCATTGATAATATATACATGTCTGTGTGTTGTGTGTTGGAGGGTTGGCATAAACTATATACATACATCTGTAATATGAATAAATATACTTCTGTATTAAAGTCAGCCTAAATTACCTCTCATGAGTTGATCGGTCTCTTTACATTTCATATCTTTACCAGAGCAGTACTACTGTGATGCAATCGATGACTTAATACTTTCAAGATATCACCTCAGAATAGCTACAACACCATGGAAATATCTGAGTACTTAACACGTTCCAAATTTGCAGGGGTGCCGTCATGACATACGGCATGTCGTGGGCACTTTACATTTGACGCAGAACACCTAACAATGTCTAAATTCATTCGACGTCTCCCAGAAAATGATACTTATTTCATCGACAACGAATTGATGAAAAATAAAAGGTTACCACGAAAGGATTTGATCTCAGGTCCTAGATAGCCAAACTTATGCCATAAACACAAAGCATTCTATCCGACGTCAAGCAATAGTTCCATAAACGTCACAACTAAAAGAAAGACTATAACAGTAAATCTAATCCCAGCCGTTATATTTCTCTATACCAAGAGATTTACTTTTAAGGTTTCTGAACTACTGAGAATAAACAGTCTTTAACTCTGAACTCAAGATCTCACAGAGACCTACATAACGAACCACCGACACGCTAAGTTTGACGGAGCCGTTTTTATTGATGAGTTACCGATCACAACTATAAATTGATTGAAAGTTAAAGGAAGAAGTATTATTGTAATCTTTTATTCATTTTCCTCTGCCTGTCTGTTTCACTTTTCCTGTATTTTGATGATGCATTGCCACGATATGTTCAGACTTGACAGAATTAAGTTGGATCAATTCCAGAGTTTGTATATAATGATTGCTGAGATAACCGATCAAATTGCCAATAAATTAATTGAAAGCACGATCAGTTCTTTCTCTGATGATTCAATGGAAATAGATTTCTTTTTCCTCCCAGCGTTTAATATATACAAATAGTACAGAGTGAGTGTCGGGAAGGAGAATAATGTGGGATATATATATATATATATATGTGTGTGTGTGTGTGTGTGTATGTATATATGTATAAATACACAAACACACACACACAAATATGTATGTATTATGTGTATATATATATATATATATATATATATATATACTGAGAATATGAGACCAAAGGAGGTAGTATGAAATAAAATAAAACAAAAGGGAGATAGAGAGAGTGTCAGATAGACCGATTAAGGAATGGAGAAATGTTGATATAATCAACGAGGGGGAGGTTAAACTAAAGAGATATGTACCCGATATTATGCAGGTGTGTATGGAGGAACTAGTTGGAGATTTTATTTTAAATAAGAAATGAAGACACAGAGTGTGTGTGGGGGGGCGTGTGTGTGTGTGTTTATGCATGTGTATGTGTGTGTTGCTGATTGAAAACAGAAGGGTGTTACGTAAAAGGGAGAGACGCAGGTGAGACTCCAGAGTAACAAGGCTTAGCCATAATAATACTTCGGTATTGAGTTTAGATGTGTGTTTGGGTAGTTTGGGGAGAAAAATATAGTTATTGGGGAGTGGCGACCCCCTACTCTCCCCCCACCCACGTCCAGTTTTACCACCCCTGAATGAGTGAGCGAGAGAAAGAGAGAGAAATGTGTTGATATCTAAGAGAAGGTTGGCTATTACAAAGCAAGCTATCGT
>OZ024755.1:8792321-8794821 GCA_964016885.1 Eledone cirrhosa
ACACATATACATATATATATATAATATGTGTGTGTGTATATATATATGTATGTAGGTATATAAAAAATAAAATTTCACTCTCTCTATATATATATAGCATGGCCTCAGTCGGATGACTCGGATAGGTATACGAGTAAAAGAGTATGTATATGTATTTATATTAAAAAGAAATATATATATACGCATATATGTATATGCATATATGTGTGGGGGTTGGTTTTTGTGTGCTGTGTTGTGTGTGTGTGTGTGCATGCATGGTAGTAATGAAATAGCTACTCAGATGAGGTTGAAACAAAACTAATTCCAATGTGTATAAAGATTAGAAAACCTAATTAATTAGAAAATATGTCAAACAGTAATGAGAGAGGCGGGTGTATTTATGTATTTATGAGTATATATATTTATATATTTATGTATTTTTGTATTTATGTATTTATAATCTAGATGTTGGATACACAATGATATATCTATTTTATATATATTTTATTCTATTTTATTTTCAATCAGATATAATGATTTCTGACGCTGGCACAATGCCCGAAATTTATCGGGAAAATGACATGACTTTTGATATATTTGTGGTAATTATTTTATCGACTAAAAAATAGTTGAAAAAACAGAATGGATCTCTTCCTGCCACATTATCAATGAGAATGTAAAAGCAAGGCATTAGCTTAATACTCTAAAGGATTTCTCCCCGACACCACTCTACTAATTCCTTCATTCATAGCCTTTCTTTTAAATCTGATTTATACTCTAGATAAATACAGTTCATTATATGTAACAAGGCGATGATATAGTGCCAGCCGCTTGCCTTCTTTTTATCATATGTTGTTGTTGTTCTCTTGCTTGTTGTTTTTCTTCTTGCTGTTGCATTGGTTGATATCACTGTCGTATGTATTGTTGTTTTTGTTGTCTTTGCCATTGTTGCTGCTGGTGTTGTTATTGTTGTTGTTAATGATGATGATGAGGATAATATTTAGTCCCTGGCGAAAATGACTACAAGCGATGATGATAATATTTAGTCCCTGGCGAAAATGACTACAAGCGAAATCATTCTAGCTATGGCTAGCCCATCTTTGAAAACGCCCGTGGAACAACATTATACAATTTACTATCTCCGTTTTCCAACCTAGTAGAGTGGAGTCTGATGAGGGTGAGACTTTGCAGATATATCTAATACGTGTGACCATATCTCTCTTTTCTCTCACCTGTGGTTAAACACCGTTGTTGTTTAGCTCCATATCAAACACATTTATTATCAAAAGAATTCCCATCTTTTAACGGCATCTTGAAATATATTACTTAATATATGTTATCTGAGTGAAAATCCCATTGATATCAATCCAGATGAAACCACCCTGAATATTAGATTCTAGGCTGTTTATTTTAAATTGTTTGTATTAATTTAAAAATCAACTTTCTAAAATAATTTTATATGGGAATTTTTCTTAAAATATGTTCCTTATACCAGCTTTATAATGTGAAATATAGTCGTTTTGATAAATCACGCGAAATTATTTTAAAATCCTGGGAAGTGTTTTTTATCAGAAATATGGCAACGAAATGGTTAAATATTATACTACATCGAACTTCTTCTATCAATAAAAAAAAATCAACAAAATGCAGAATTGAGTATTTGAAATCTCAAAACAGGTAGTTACAGTAGTGATAATATTTGCAACTAATCATATGAGCTAGCAGTTGTATAGTTTCTTTCTTATCCCCTATTAATACAATGTTGAATAAACTTCTATATAACACAATTATCCACGTTCTTTTAGCAGACACTCCCTGCGCTACCTTACGTACGTGTGTCTACGATACAGAAATGCAAAGAGGCGGAGAAACAGATGCAAAATGAAAAATAAAAGTTCAATTATAAACACAAATCTTTTGATACTTAATATTGATTATTTCTGATCGATAAACTTTCAAAAGACATTGCTGTGAATTATAACAGGCTACATATCATCTTTTATCTATTATTTTTGTTAGTTTTTAACATTTTTTAAATTTGTATATTACTTTAGTTTTGTTTTGATTTCATAGCAAGTTTAAACTGATTTAATGTCTTTCCCAGAAAACTATTCTCTTCAAAGCAGCTATTTTTCATATTTTTTTTTCGTTCTTTCTAAAGTCAGATTTAAACAAATTATAAAAATAACATCTTACTGTATAAAACTGAAATAATTTCGTATTTATGGTATGTATTCAGTAAAACACTGTACAATATGGCTGACTAGCCACGTTACACTGCAATTTTGTTCACTGTTGATCATTATCTCCCTTGCGTGAATTTTCAATTACTGATTTATAAAAGTTAACAAAAAATAAAATAATACTAAATATAATAAGTAGTAAAAGTTATTCAATAACAGAATTATTGCAATAAAAATTTGAAGACGGCGAATATTTTTAAAACAGGTTTTCATTTTAAAGTCAGAGAAATATTTAGCTGTTTGAAAATCTGCTGGTAATTATTTTAAAGCGGAACCAA
>OZ024755.1:8809821-8814821 GCA_964016885.1 Eledone cirrhosa
AGAGAGATGTGGAAAAAGATATATCGAGAGACGCATAAATAGATGGATGGATAGATGGATGGATGGTTAGCTTGATAAAACTATCTCTTCCATACAACTATAATTGCGGTGCATGAGTAAAGGAAAGAAAATATTATTGATTTCCGCAATGACTCTCCAACGTCTGGATTGATGCCAATGTTTAAAAGATAACAGTGACTGGACCAGCAACATTTCTTTAAAAACCTTCTACTGCACTGCTTGGATTTTCATATAAAAACGATCCTGGTACACATTAACCCTTTCGTTACCACATTTCCAATGACAAACACTGCTTATCGGTCTTCAAACTATGATTAAAACAATCAAGAATGTGAAGCAGTTTAGTAAAATAATTCCCGTTATTATTAAACTTGGGTTTAGGACATAACTCAAAGGTTTTTAGATAAATACAGGCACATTCTTCTATCTAGGTATATCTTTGTATATATATATATATATATATATATAAATATATATGTATATATATATATACAGGGTGTCCTACAAAATATATACACCATTCTAATAAATATTGCCTTTACAGGTAATGAAAGTGTCTATACATTTTTTGGGACACCCTATACACACACACATATTTATATATATATAATATATATATATATATATAATCATATATATATATATATATATAATTATATATATATATATATATATATATATATATATATATATATATATATATATATATATATTGTTATGCTTTGGGAGGGTCATGTTGCCAATAGGAACCACACGAACCAGTTGCTTTCACTTCAATTTATTATAAATTAAATTTATAAATTTCCGGTTAGCTGGTTGGTTCCACAACCAGACGATTGGTCATATATTGTCACTGAAGAGGTCACAGAATATGTGACGAAAGAACTTTGACAATATGTGAACAATCGTCTGCTTGTGGAACCAACCAGCCAACCGGAAATTTATAAATTCCTAAATTTATAAATTTAATTTATAATAAACTGAAGTGAAACAACTGGTGCGTGTGTTTCTTATTGGCAACATGACCCTCCCAAAGCATAACAATATCGGTTTCAACACACGTTTTCAGATAAAGAATCTTGCTAAACAAATTCAGAAACGATATATATATATATATATAACATGTATACAGGATATATATATCCATCATCAAGATTATTAAAAACCGTTCCTAAACACACAACTGTACAGCTGTAATAACAAACAGTACACTCATTGATCTTGACATTTTCTTGAGTGCCAGCCAGACAGAGAGAACTGAATTATATTTTTAATTAGTGCAGACGTAATTCCAAACTCCTCTTTCATCTTATTATCCGTATTTCTACTATGTTTACCCTTCGGTTATTTAACTAGACAGAACAGTTTTAATAAACTATAATAGAATGATACAAAGAAAACAGGAATAACACCTGGGTAGTTCGATTAATAAACTCACCTCATTATCTTTGGTAATCAGTGACTAGCACTGATTTGTAGTCTTGCCAACAGATTTCATACGTGATGATTCAGTTAGCAGTAAGTCTTCTTGCCACTGAAAACCATATAAACACAGTATAATTGTTTTTTTACATGGTGATGAGACTATCTAAACCTGAGGTTCTGAAAGTCGGCGCTACCGCCTCGCTGAGGATGTTGAGGAAGTCCAAGGGGGGGAACTGGAGCCTAATGGGGTGGTAGAGGTCATTAAAGATGATATAATAGTATGTTAAATATCAAATGATACATATTATCGTCAATCGATCGACTTTCGTCAAATCGGACCGAGCGAACAATGTTTCCATTGGTCTTTCCAATTGCTAATACTATCTATCGGTCGCAACTCCAGGTAGAAGGAGCATCGTGAAATAAAGTTTCTTGCTCAAGGAGATAACGCATCAGCCGGTCCGGGAATCGAAATCACAACCTCACGATTGCGAATACAATTCTCTTACCACTCATCCACGCACCTTCACATACATATTATATATAAATATATAGAAGTAAAATAAAAATATATATTTATTTATACATAATATATATTATTTTATTCATTATTTATAAATTAACGATTTATTTATTATATATTTTATGCTTCATGTGTGGGCAGGTCTCTCTGGAAATAGGTGTAGGAGCGCTGATGGTATTATGTGACCGTAAAACTTTAAGAACCCCTGACATAGACTCTGATAGACTCAAACTGTGTAAATGAAATTGAATATGCCTATGTCAGTTTCGACGATAACTGTTACAGTTGTTCGATTAAAATAACAGCCTACTCATGAAAGTAGTAAGTGGCTCAGCGATTCCACAGACACGTGATTTCTTGACCTAATTCTAAGGGAGATTCAACGTTACAAAACTGCTCTTTTAAGTTACAGCTACGGATAATCCGACGCATTTCCCAACATATTCTAACTACCAAGTATTACTTTCCAGGCCAGGATCAATCCGAGGCTATGTTCAATGACAAGTTTCGAAGATGTCAAACAATGTGATCGAAATGAACTCCCTAATCATTCGCCTATGCCTGATCCATTCCATCACATTAGATATGTTATCTATCTTGTACACATTTTTCTTAGCTTTATTTTTTATAACCTGGTCGGGTCACAAGATTTTGCTTGAATTGTAGATGATTATCTCTCTTTAGAATTACATTAGACAGCAGGGCTAGCGGATTCTCATGAGATTTCGTTGTTGCAGTTGTTGTTACGACTCACCTTTGCGTAGGATTAGTCAACCAACCATTTCATCAGAGCTTTCTTTTGTATTTTTAATAACAAGAGCCAGTCCTATCATGTTAGGAGTTTTATGTGGCTAGGTGCTTTACTTGGACTGTTACTTTATATATCCACTGCAGAAATATGAAAGTCAAAGGTTACCTTGGTGGAATTGACCTCAGATCATAGGTAACCAGAGAAAATAACATAAAGCTTTAACATGTTGTTCTAACATAAAGCTTTTACTATGTTGTTCTAACACTCTTCTACCTCACCAACAAGTATGACCTTTGGAAAATTCTGAATATTGCATTTGTAAAACAGGTTGACATATGTAACAATTGTAGGAGATTTAAAGAATATCATTTGCCTTCTAGCTAGAGTAGAATATAGAGGAATCCAAATTTTATACATTAGTTTATTTCTTTGTTCATATGTATAGATTGTGACTAGAAAGAATTAGTATTGATTAATACAGGACACGCTTCTCAGCTGCTCTCCAGAAACAATATGTAAAGAACATTGTATCGTTTAGTATATGGAAGTTAAATATATACTGTTATATATGGTTACATTTTTTTAAATATTTATTCAAAGCAGGGCGGTGGATTGGCAGTATCCGTACAGCATCAGGCAACATGATTTGTGGCAAGGAGGTACAACCCTTTACGTTCTGAATTCATATCCCGCCGTGGATAGTATTGCCTTTCCTCCTTACAGAGTTGAGAAAATAAAGTACGAGTTACGCACTGGGCCTATTTAATCGTTTTTCCCCTCGCTTAAAATTGTAGTCCTTGTTCCTAAATAAGAAACCATAATTTTAGTCAGGGAGGGATGTTTAACATCCATGAAGTCTTCATGTTCTTTTTAGACAGCTGTAGTTATGCTGGAGGTATATGGACGTTTAATACTGACTAAACTCAACAAAGAGCACACATATGAGAGTTGCGTGTGATAAACCGGATGACAGGTTACAACAATCATCCAAGTAGACCACAATGAGATTTGAAATCAGAACGAACAGAACAAGCTGTAGCAAGTAACACATGATATCCGGTCGGGTATTCTAAGAATTCCATTACTGAGTAGTAATTTATTTTATCCACTGGGTACAGTGGAAAGAAGGAGTTGACAACAGCAGAATTTAAAAATAAAACATATGGAGCCAGAGCAATTTTCTTACGACATATTCGCCTACATAAGTCCTCTTGTGTCATTTTGTACCATTGATAATATATATGGTTCGACGCTTGCTTTCGTTGATTTAACTATTTGACATTACGGATAGCAAACTTTTACGCTAAATTATTCCCCTGGATATTATTGTGGGTGCATAATTACATATCTATCATTCCTTCTCGCTAGTTCTATGTACACAATCTTATGCACATCTTATTTTCAACACCATTATAAATTATAGAAAGGATGAATGTAAACGAGAAAGATGAATGAATGGGTAAACAAAATCGATTGAAATTATTAAATATTACCCAGAAATAAATATACAGTAGTTCTATTAAAGGTATTCGATGAGATTGCTCAATATGAGAGATGTTAATCTAGATTCTTCTACAGTACTATTTGAATAGAATTCACACTATTCACATTTAAAATCTTCCTACAAATAATTGTTTCTACTTTAGGCACAAGGCCAGCAATTACCCAGTACATTACTGGTACTTTATGTTATCGACTCCGTAAGGATGAAAGGCAAAGTTAACCTCGGCGGGATTTGAGCTCAGACTGTAAAGGGACGTAACTATGCTAGAAAGCATGGCGTCCAACCCTCTACCGATACTGCCAATTCACCGCCCTTACAATCTTCCTACAAATAATAATATAATAGTAGTGGCAACGGACAGAGTGACCAAACAAAGATAATAGTCGCGGTGGTCATTGAAGATCTCCGCTTTTGTAGACTTCCTCGACCTTGCTCATGAATGAAAATAACAGTAAATAGCTATGGCAATATAACAATAGGTAAAACACTTACAATCGCTCCACTAACCAATAATTTTTCCTCGACGCAAGATATAAGAAAAAGTTATCTAAACGTCCAGAAAAGAATGACTAAACAATCTTTACAATCGATCAGTTTACAACTTTTTTGTTTATTTATTTTCATCTATTTTTTTTATGCCATATTTCCTTCTTTCTTTCCTTCGTTCTTCATATTATTCTTGTAGTTTTCTTTCTCTTCACTTCTACTATTATTTATTCATTGCATTAGGGCGGTGGATTGGCAGTATCGGTAGAGGGTCGGACGCCATGCTTTCC
>OZ024755.1:8819821-8832321 GCA_964016885.1 Eledone cirrhosa
TGGGGAACATAAAGTCATCTAGCTACGTACTAAAAGTGACTTAGTCCAGTATCTTACCATTTCTGTCATTTCAATATTCTAAAGCAAGAGATACTGAAGTGTGAAAAGGTGAATAGTTAATGGCATATGATCTCAAATCTGCAATATTCTGATAGTTGATTTATCGATATCACTTCTTGATCACAAGTTGATATCGGGGAAAAAAAGTGACTGGATACTGACTAAATCAATATGATACGCCTGCTCATCGGATTAAAGTTGAAAGCCACTGTATAGATATTACTAAACAGCATCTATCGATTGTAAAACTGAACTGGCTGTCAGTTGAATCCATTATCAAGATCACCTGGCAAAGAGGTGCATTTGCAGTTGATTTTGTTCATGGCTATTGTTGTTGCTGCTTCTGTGTTTGCTGTTGTTGTTGTTGTTGTTGTTGTTGTTGTTGGTAGTGGTGGTGGTGGTGGTGATGCTGGTGATGATGATAGTGGTGGTGGCGGTGGTAGTGATGGTGGTGATGGTGGTGGTAGTGGTGGTGGGGTAGTGATGGTAGTGGTGGCAATGGTGATATTACTGCTTCTGTGCTCGCTATTGTTGTTAGGTCTCTCTTGTGGACACAGTATGGCTGAGGTGTTAAGAAGTTAGTTTCGCAAATATGAAGTACAATCCAATTGTATGGCATCATTGGCAAAGATTAGGGTCTGAGGGATATAGAGGAGATGTAAGGATGTATTATCTCCGAAATGATTTGTTCAGGTATGAAACCCATGGTAGCCGACTTAATACTGTCTTATATCGAACACTTCATATCGATGTTTATAATTTTACCCTTATGCTATTTTGCTTATATTTGCTCAGTTGGATAACTTGTGGATCAATTAATTCACTGGTTTGATACCTCCCTTTATTGGATAGCTGGCCGGGACTGGCTGGCCGGGAGGGGCTGGATCACTTTGGAGGAGGGTCTTGTTAGCTGGGTGAATGGATTGCTGGATGGAAAGCTGGATGATAAACTGGCAGACTGACAGACAGACTGAATGGGTAGTTAGCTGTGTAGCGTTTAGGACTAGCAGACAGGTTTGTAGAATGGATGTATGGCTGATTGACTCCATGGAGGAGTCTGTGGCTTGTTGGATGGCTGGTTGGCCGGTTTCGTGGATGGTACTCTAGGTGGCTAGATGGTTGTATGACTGGTTGACTACATGGAACAGTGTGTGGCTTCTTTGGTGGCTGGTTGGCGGGCTGCTAATGGTACTCTAGGTGACTGGGTGGATGTATGACTGGTTGACTACATGGAAGAGTGTCTGGCTTTTTTGATGGTTTGGTGTTTGCATGGATAGTACTCTAGTTGGCTGGATGGAGGGTAGAATGGGTGGACGTTAGATTAGCTGGCCAGATGGGTTCAGCTGAGTGATTAGAATAGTAGATGGTTTGCGTTGTTCGGCTGGCAGTCCATCTGATTGGTTGTTTGGATAGCTGTTTCGCTTGATTGACTCCCTGACCGTGTGAATGGTTAGGTAAGATAGTTCACATTATTGGTTGGTTGGCTGGGAAGGTTGGGTAGATATTTTGCCTGGTTGGCTGGCTGGCGGACTAATTGTTTGGGGAGATGGCTTGCATTATTGGTTTTCTGGTTGACCTAATGGTTTATAGTTTGCCTGACTGGTAATTTGGTTGATTAGCTGCTGGAGCGGAGTTCGATGCCATGGTTATTTGGTCATTGTTGCTTTTTATTTTTTTTACTATATTTAGTTGTTTTTTATTATTCGTTTGTAGAATATCACCTTAATGTATCTCCACCCTCTACAATCCCGGGTTTATTGGACAGTAAAATAATCAAATATCATCTCATCTCTCTCTCCCTCTCTCTCTCCTTCTCTCGCTCGCTCTCGCTCTCTCTCTCTCTCTCTCTCTCTCTCTCTCTCTCTCCTGCTTACATTGATTCTCAGTTTCCATCTCTATATATAAATGTGCGTGTGTGTGAGTCGGTGTGTGTTCAAATATATAAACATATATATATAATATATATATATATATATATATATATATATATATATATATATATATATATATATATATATATATATATATATATATATATATATATGTGTGTGTGTGTATATTAATATACACACATATATAGACATATATACATATCTCTCTCTCTCTCTCGCTCTCGGTCTCTTATGTTCTCGTATACACATTTATACCCTCTTTCTGTCTATGTCTATACTGTTATTTCCAACCACCCTTCTCTCTCTCTCTTACTCTCTCAAACTCGTTCGCATCATTTCGCTGCTTCTCATTCTTCTTCTTTCTCTGTCACTCTTTCTCTTTTCCTCTCTCTCTCTCTCTCTCTCACCTTCTCTCCCTTACACACACACTCTTCATTACCACCTTCCTCTCTCTTTCCACCACCTTCTTTTTCTCTGCTTCTATTTCTTACAATCTGTCTCCCACAATTTCTTTTCTATAACTATTAACAGTCTCTCTCTCTCTCTCTCTCTCTCTCTCTCTCTCTCTCTCTCTCTCTCTCTCTCTCTCTCTCTCTCTCTCTCTCTCTCTCTCTCTCTCTCTCTCTCTCTCTATCTCTCTCTCTCTCTCTATCTATCTATCTATCTATCTATCTCTCTTCTCCATCTCCACCATTCTCACCCTTACTCTCTACGTCTCTCTATTACTCTTGGGTTTATTTACATCTATTCAGGGCATCAATTTAAAATTCAATGTTTATTTCTTAATGCTGCACCTCCTCACACTCTTTCAGCCAAACAACAACAACAACAACAACAACAACAGCAATAACAGTGTATCTACCACTACGACCACTACCACTACCATTACAACCACGCCGCCATTATCCTCACAGCACTGCCGCTTCTATAATTAACAGAACTTTCACCATCTTAAACAACTACGACTACAAAAGCCACCAACATCATCAACACTAACATGATCATCATCATCAACTTCTCCACAAGTATCAACATTACCTCAACAACAACAACAGCAACAACAACATTTAACACTACCAGTTCCAACACCACCCTCATCCCAACTATCACCACCGCAATACCATTGCCACTACATCGCAACCATCACAACTAGAATCACTACCATCACCAGACACCAATTCTACCAGCGTCAACAGTATTTCTACCACTAGAACCACTACCATCACCTTCCTTACTACCACTAGTACCACCACCATTGCTACCACCGTAACACCACCACCATCATCATCCCTACTACCCCTCCAACACACTCTCTTCACAATCACAAGCATTAATACCGCCACTACACCATCACACGTATCAACACCACCACTAAACCGTCACACATATCACCAACACCACCACCATAACACCACTGCTATACCACCACCATAACACCACTGCTATACAACCGCAAGTATTAACACCACCACTATACCACCACAGGTAACAACACCACCACTATACCACCACAGGTAACAACGCCGCCACTATACCCCACCTTTCACCACCAATACCATACCACGGGCAATGCTGTTATCATTAACATCATCATCATCACTATGATAACAATACTAACCACGACACCAACAAAACCAACACCAATACCATCACCTCCACAAACACTTTCACCAGCTTCACTATCACCATCATCAACATCATCACAACCATCATCTACCTTATCACTATCATCTTCAACATCATCACCATCATCAACACCATCACTATCATCAACTCCATCATCACCATCATCAACACCATCAGTATCATTATCAACATCATCACCATCATCAACACCATCATCACCATCATCAACACCATCATCATCATCATCAACACCATCAGTATCATTATCAACACCATCACCATCATCAACTCCATCATCATCATCATCATCATCATTATCACCATCATCCACACGATCTTCACCATCATCCACACCATCATCACTACCATCACCATCATCATCAACATTATCACCATCATCCACAAGATCTTCACCAGCGCCATCTTTTTATTCTTTCGTTCTGTTTCCCCCAGGGACACTCGCGTCATCCATATTGGTTCTTTCATTTAATTACTTACAACTTTCACTCCCCCTCCACCTTCCCTCCACCTCTCTCTCTCTCTCTATATATATACATATATATATATATATATATATAGACTATCCGGGAGCTTCCAACAGTAATGGTTGCATTCTTTAAGGGTATGTCAATATTTATTTATAAAACTGTTCTATATTATATTTTATCTGATGAAAGCACACCATAATTTAACTTGGTGTCCTTGAAATATGTATAATGAAATAAATATGGTTTTATAAATATAGTTTCCATTTGTTAATATCGTATATTTACTCCAATTTTTGTTGAGTGCTTTATATCAGTTATAAAAATATTTGCTTGTTGCATCCCAACAATTTAAATAGAACTTTTACATATATATATATATATATATATATATATATATATATAAATAAATACATATTTATATATTTATATATATATATATATATATATATATATAAACACATATATATATATTTATATATATATATATATATATGTATATATATATATATATATATTTATATATATATATGTATATATGTCTTTCTCTCATTCTCATTGTCTTTTTTCTCAAACTCTTCCACACTGTCTTTCTCTATTCCCTCCTCTCTCTCTCTCTCTCTCTCTCTCTCTCTCACTCTCTTGCCTCTATCTCATATGCTGTTTCTTTCAAGCTATCTCACTCTCTCTTTCTTTCCCTCTCTTTGCCACTATCTCTTCCTACTGTTTCAGACTATTTCTCTCACTTTCTTCCTCTCTCTCTCTCTCTCTCTCCCCATCTCTGTCCTTTTCTCTAACCCTATCTCTGTCTCTCTCTCTATATATATATATATTTATCTATCTATCTATATCTCCCTCTCTCTCTCTCCCGCTCTGTCTCTCCCTTTCTCTTAGTTCACTGTCACGCTGTTTCAGTCCGTCTCCCTCTCTCTCTCTCTCTCTCCCTCTCTCTCTCTCTACCTGTTTCTCTCTCTTTGCCTCAAGCTCACATAGTCTCAGACTCTCCCCCCCCCCCTCTCACTATATCCCATCTCCCTCACTCCTTTCACTATCTCCCCTGTGGCCTCTCTCTATTCCTCTATCTATCCAACTCTCAGTTGTATATCGCTCTACAGGCTGTCAATCGCCATTTTATATCAATTCCCTAGTGGTATATCTTAACCAAATACTTCCACCTCTTCTCTACATCATCCTTCGCTGCCAGACACATACCTATACATATACACATATACACACACGCATACATATACACATATACGCACATACACAAACACATATATATATATATACACATACACGTATATAGACACATACACACATATACACATATACACACACATACATATATATACACATATACACATACACACACGCATACATATACACATATACGCACATACAGAAACACACATATATATATATATACACATACACATATATAGACACATACACACATATACACATATACGCACATATATATACACATATGCACATATACGCACATACACAAACACATATATATATATATATATGTACACATACACATATATAGACACATACACACATATACACCATATACACATATACGCACATATATATATATACACATATGCACATATACGCACATACACAAGCACATATATATATATACACATACACGTATATAGACAGATACATAGACACACGCATACACACATATACATACACATACAGCCAAAGACATAAACGCAAATACACATGGATGCTCACATTCATATTACACTCATAAACTCATACTTAGACGTATACATATAAATATACATTGATACATACATACACACTCATACGCACACTAGATGCACATACTTACATAAATACATACATACATACACAGCAACATATATACGTACACACAGACATAGAGATAACAACACATACATATAGACAGTTTCTGTTTTCCTCTCTTCATACAACTGTATACACCCCCACCCCCCCTCACCGCAAACACACACACAGACACCCGCCAACAATGAAGCACACACACCCATACATATACATACACATGCACTGTCTCTCTCTCTTTCATCATCTGCACACAGCAATGCATCCCTTTAACCACAATATACATATACACACACACACAAATACACACAAAATCTCTCTCTCTCTCTCTCTCTCTCTCTCTCTCTCTCTCTCTCTCTCTCTCCAGCCCTCACTGTCTCTCACTGTCTTTCACTTTCTGTGTCTCTGTGTTTCCCCATCTCCACACGCCATTAACCCCCACCACCAAACAGAGACGCCCCCTACAGTCTCTTTCTACCAATTTATTCAAGGTAAAATTTAGATTAACTTCTCATACTCTCCTTCTTCTTCAGCCGCCATTTTCTTCATTATTTTTACGTTTTTTAAGCGTTCTTTATTTTCAGTTGTATTTTTTTTCTCTTCTTCCAAAATTATTTCATAAATCCACCATTTTTATCCTTCCAGTATCTATCCAATATCTATCTATCTATCTATTTCTCTATATATATTTATATATATATATATATATATATATATATATATATATATATATATATATAAACAACCAACACATACTCAAAATAAATAGATCGATATATATATATGTATATATGTATATATGATATATGTTGATATGTATATATATATATATATATATATATATATACATATCTACATATATACATATATATATATCGATCTATTTATTTATCGATCAATCTTTCTATCTACTCATATACCTGTCCTCTCTTTCTGTTTGTCACCCATCTATCTATCTTTCTCTGTTTCTCTCCCTCTTTGTCTCACTCTCTTTCTCTGTCTCTCTTTCTCTCTCTCTCTCTCTATATATATATATATATGTGTGTGTGTGTGCATGTATGTGTGTGTGGTGTGTGTGTGGTGTATCACTCGACGTAACTACCTAAAATACCAGCCTAATTATTCTCTTCGTCTATTGATCTAATTATGTATCTATATACCTATCGACTTGTCTATTAACCAATCTAAATATCTATCATGCTATTTCTCTCTGACTCTCACACCCTCTCTCTCCCTCTCTCTCGCTCCCTCGCTCTCTCTACCCCCGTCTCTCGTATACATACACAAACATACATACATACATACATACATACCTACATACCTACATACATACATACATACATACATACATACATACATACCTACATACCTACATACATATATGTGTACGTTTATTAAACCTTGTGGAAACCTCCCCTTATCATATCTGAACACCACCGACCAAAGAAGGAGAGAAACAGTAAAAAAAAGATAGAAATATATACTGGATTGTACAGTAATTCACGGTGCCACGTTGTCACATTGAAAACCCCTGAGAATTCCGTTAAGAATATATATATATATATATATATATATATATATATATATATATATATATATATATATATATATATCCCTGTTTTAAGCGCCGAAACATCTATGATCTGCGGTTTACAGCTGATGAAGGGCTTCTTCTCTTGTTTCGTCCATATTACTATCTTAAACTTTGTTTACAGTAACCACACAGCTCGCCTCGTTTCTTGTATATATATATAAATATATATATATATATTGTGAGAGACAGAGACATATATATATATACATATATATACATGTATATATAAATATGAAATATCTCTCTCATATAATTTTGTAATATATATATATATAAGTCCAAGGTTAACGACGTATGTTGATGCCCTAAGGACAGACACTGGTCTGTTGGAGACGCAGGACATGGCAGCGATAATAAGGGACAGAGACCGCTGGAGAGAAGTCGTCCATGGATCTCGGGAATTTTACCCGCCTTAGATATATATATATATATATGTCCTCATTACACTCTCTTCACCCATAACATTTTATCATTTTATCATACTTCATCATTTTTCCATTACATTATTGTACTTTCTAATTACTCTTTCTTCTCATTCCTTCTTTACTTCTTCTGCTTTTCCTTTTCCTCCTTCTTCCTTAAACATTCTCTCCTACTGTCATTTTTTCATTTTTTTTTCTGTTTTTCTTCATATTTTATTGCTTTCTTCCTTGTAGTTTCTCATTCGTTTATTTGAATTTTTCCTCCTTTTTCCTTCGCTTTTTGTTTTCAACTTTCTTGTTCCCCCTTTTTCTATTTCCTTTTTATCTTTTTCATTCCATCGTTCTTCCCTGCTTCCTTTTTTTCCTTCTTCCTTGTCTTCTACATCCTTTTTTCCTCTCGTTCTATTTTCATTTCATGTTTTACATCCCTTGACCTCCTTCCACACTCTCCTCCTGCTCCTCTTCTTCTCCTTCCTTTCCTTCTCATCCTCTTCATCGTCACCCTCTTGTTCTTCCAATTCCTCAAACTTTTCCATTTCCTTCTCCCACTTTTCCTTCTCGTCTTCACTCTTCTCTTTAACTTGATCGTTCCAGTACTCAACCTCACCTTTTTCGAATGACTATATGTTCATCGTCGACACCGACGGAGAATCTGCCATCTAACTATGATTCTAAATTTTCTCTAAGTATTTTCAGTATAGTTCTGTTTACGTTCTCTCCCTTATTCCGTCTCGTTATGTCACTGTCTGTCTCGATAATACTCTAAGAATTGGTTAAATACACGATCGAACTAATAACAAGTCAACTATTTAGTGATCTATCGATCTATTATATTATCTCTTTATCTATCGATCAACCCCTACATTTATCTCTCCATGTATATATATATATCTTTATATATCCATTTAAATATTCTTTATAAGCACAAACACAAACGCACTCAAATACACAAATACACACAGAAACACAGAGACAAACACACATCCATACGAACAGTCACAGACATACACTCACGCAACCACATACATTAATATATATATATATATAGAGAGAGAGAGAGGGGGAGACAGAGAGAGATGGATGGATAGATAGATAGATAAATAGAAGTGTATATGAGTATGTATGTGTATATATGTATATAGTATGGCTATCTTTAAGTTCATTATTGATAATTCATACTTATATTCTCTTTATATTCTATGGCACTCTGGGTCCTCTACTCCTCTCTATGAAAGTATATATATGTGTATGTGTGAGTGTATATATATATATATATATATATATATATATATATACAAATGTAGTTACATACAAACACACACAAACATATATACATATATATATATATATATATATATATATATATATATATATATATATATATATATATATATATATATATACAAATGTAATTACATACTAACACACACACACGCGTACAAACACACACAAACACTCACACACACATATATATATATATATATATATATATATATATATATATATATATATATATATATATATATATATATATATATATATGTATATGTACATATATTCGTACATGTACAAATATATAAGCTGTGTTGGTCAGAATATTTGCTGATCTTTCAAGCAGTTAATCTATATTTGTCTATCATATTTAAATGTTTATCCATCCATCTCTGTCTATCTTCTCGCTCTTACTTCCCCTCTCCTGATTTGTTTCACTACATAAATACAGATACAGACGCTCGTATAAAACCACACATACACACACACACACACACTTATAAATAAGATGCTGAATCAGCAGAATTGTTTGTTCATCTGATTATATGCCTTTATCTTAGTTCTATTCCTCTACGTTCTAAGTTTAAATTCCAGCAGTCATTTTTATTTTTCATTCTTTCACCATTGATAAAAAAATAAATCAGATGACATGCTTTGCAGAATCTTTCCCAAATCTGAATATTTTGAGTTCAAATCCCGTATCCTGTCAACGAATAATTAATAAGGTTACTCTTTGACACTTAAAATGTGATCTCGGATATTTTCAAATATCAACTGAAATATGATGTTTTCTATTCTGTTATATCGAAATCAGCATATGACCGTTATTTATCTTATAAATCCCAGGATGAAATGAAAGATGATCCAAGCAGATTTGAACTCAAGAACCAAAAGAACTTCAATTTAGCACAGAAAAAGAATTGAGTCAGAAACTCTTTGATTATATTGCGCATTGGGCTGAAAGTAAAATTAAAATAATAATTTATAATAACAAATACATTCCAAGCGGTTTGACAGGAAAAAATTAGATTTCTGTGAAACAGAAAATGTAAGGGGGAGAGAAAATGTGAGAGTGGAGATGAGTTAGGAGGAGAGAAGTAGGAGCAGAAATAGAGGGGGGCAATGAGGTGGAGGTTGATATAATGAGATAAAAAGGGAGAGTGTCAGACAAAGACGGAGAGATATAGAGATAGACAGAGAGATAATTATACAGATAGATAGATAGATAGATAGATAGATAGATAGATAAGGAGTCTGAGTGAGAAGAACTGAAAGAGTGGGGGTGAATGAGAGATAGATATAAAGAGGTGGATATTTTAACAGATAGATAGACAGATAGAGAGGGGGTGAGAAAAACAGTTATATAGAGAAATCGATAGACAGAGAAAGAAATACGTTACTACGATACAGGGTATAGGGTATTGGGTGAGGGAGGTGTTGTTTGTGAGCTTCAGAGAAGATTCTTGTGTTAGGTAAAACGTAGAAATAAACACATAAAAAACAAAAAAAACAACACAACAAACAAACGAACAAAAAAACTAGAATGGTTTATAATAAAAGATCTCAGAAGAAAATATCCAATTTCTAAGAGAATGCGGTGCTATAAACTGTGGCAATAGGCGAAGCAAAGGAGGGATATATTTGTCTGTTATGGCAGATTTATTTATCACAGCAGATGTAATCAATATTGACCAGACGACAGAGGCGATAAATCTTCTGATTTCTTTCTTCTTGCAGGAGCTGCTCTTAGTGTAAACCTCCCTATAACTGTAACAATACAAAGAGAAAGGGGAGAAGGAGAAGGAGATGAGGAATTGGAAGAGAGGTGTTGAACTAAAGCCAGGAATATAGAAGCTACATCAGATATGCATATATGAAAATATATATATTAGCAGAAATTCTGCTCGGCGGGCGGTTTTCTGATTCTGCGAGTATGTGTAATAACGAGTGTTTATTAATGTATAGTGAAGGCACGTGACTGTGTGGTTAGAGGCACGTGACTTTGTCGCAATCGTCAGGTTGCGAGTTCAATTCTCAGACCGGGTGATGCGTAGTGTCCTTGAGCAAGACACTTTATTTCCTTGGTCCGATTTGATGAGGTCCACCCCACTCGGCAAGCGAATGAGTTCTGGGATCTTGTCGATTGATCAGAGTGATTAATAGATGCAAATGTATGAAAAAGTAAAACTATATTTTTGATAGGCAAATAATACACACATGCAACAACATAATTCATCATGAAGTTTATATAATTTAATACATTTATTTTCTACAAACTGATGACCCAAACTTAATTAAGTAACATTGAAATTTGAAACGTCTAGCAACCGCGATGAGATTCGAAACTGAACTCAAACAGTTTTATTTATTTTTGTTATTTTTTTTATTTTTGCCGACTCTCAGATGCAACACAGTCTTTATTCTGTGAACACACAGTGTAGCTAATCGCAACAACATATTTGACTTGCAGTTTATTTAAGGACGGTGTGTATATTTGACGAAATTGGTGTCGAAAATGTTGAAAAGATTATGGACTTACGAACATTGCTTTTCCAAATAATCTGATTAGAGAAAACGAGGTGTTATTAAAAATATTAAAACTCGAAAGAAATTGAGCAATTGTGTACATATACTGTAGTACACACACACAGACACACACACACACACACACACACACACTCATATATATATATATATATATATATATATATATATATATATATACGGTAGTACATATATATACTGTAGTACAAGAAATATCCAAGGATGAGAGCACGCAGTCCATAGGATGTATGTAGTATAATTAGTTGCAACAATGACATATACCAACGAAACCAAAGATATACAACTATATGTTCTGGTCACATTGTTAAAACCTTTCCTAATAGGTTTATTCAAACAAGAACAATCTGGGATTAAATAGTAACAACAACATAACATTATTAATTGACTTTATAGGGCGGTGGATTGACAGTATAGGTAGAGGATCGGACGCCATGCTTTGACGCATAGAGTTACGGCCCTTGTCATTCTGAGTTCAAATGCCGCCGAGGTTAACTTTGCCTTTCATCCTTACGAGGTCGATAAAATAAAGTACCAGTAATGTACTAGGTATTTGCTGGCCTTGTGCCAAAAGTAGAAACAATTATTAATTGACTTTAATTCTTACCATCCCGCATCACATGAAACTACATTAGCAAGGCATCCCTGGAAACTAAAATGCAGCATTATGACTGCATCACATGAAAAATATAATTTTATTTTACTCTAACACTGCAAATTATTATCATCATCAGCAGCAGCAGAAGCAGCATCAAAACATCAACAT
>OZ024755.1:8844821-8852321 GCA_964016885.1 Eledone cirrhosa
TCCACCGACATAATTGCTCAACTTAATTATTAAGCCAATGTGTTTCATCATGTAACACTATTTTCAAAGGATTTGGGGCAATCATAGTATAAACAGTTACACTCCATCCAGTCAACAGTTTCCTCTTCTGCACAAATCATGTTAAGTGTTGTTAAAAACGTTGTTTTGGTAAATATTTTATTATCCTTATTATATATACTCTTTCGCCATTACGATTTTTTGTATGATTTTTTTTATTTGTTGTTTTGTTTTTGTTTTCTTTTTGTTTATCACTTGTTTCTGCCAAGACAGATTCTGTCATCGAATATACTTATCAAATTGAAACAAAATAAAGTGATACACATTGACAGCGTTAATTTATACGTATTTATCTTAGCCTGTGCCAACAAATATATGGTTTAGTGTGTTTACTCGCCAATACTTCGGCAACTTACGAAGAGAACAAAAATACACTTTACACACAAGCTTTCAAAGAATGATAAAAGGAATCTGAAATTCTTTTCGGTACTTAACGATGAAAATATTAGTTATCAACCAACATTCTTTTATTTTTATCGGATGTGTGAAAATACTTTAGGCTTTTTGATGTTTTTAAAATTAAATGTTTTCACTAATATAACTGTCGAATGAAACATAGTTAAATCATTCTTGTGAATGGTAGATGAAAGACACTTCTCTCTCAATGGAAGGAAAAAAGAGAAATGTAGACACCGTCTTAACAGGAGGTCAAACTCTACTCTTGCTCGCTGTTATACAACATTATATAACTGCCGTGGTTTAAGTTTTACCACAAAACAGCAAATCAAAACATTATTTATGAATATATTTATGGGCCTGTAGCTCTCGATTGAATCTTAATGGCGCCGTTGGGACATGCGACATATCTTGGGTATTCAAAATGAAGGGATCGCATCCCCGCTTCATGTCAAAACAGCCAATTTCGTCAGAGAGAGATAGAAAAAGGCTCAAATGAATTACTGAACTGGTAATTTTTCATCGACCTGGTCTGATGTAGCTAGTGTCACTGGCTGTCACTACGGCATTATTTCACCGTCTGCTACGCTTAAAATTAAATTTTAATAATTGTTTTTAGTATATTTAAACATTTATTGTTTAATGAAAATCCACTAATCTGTATTCTTTGTCTTTTTCATCTTTATATCCACTAGTTTTTCACTAATCTCCTACTACTCATTATACCTTCTAGTGAATCTCTTGAGTTTCACAAACCCCAACAAGTAGGGCGGTAGAGCTGTCTTTGGTAATCTATGCGCTAACACTACAGTGCAAGTAAATTTAGTAAAAATAAAAACTAAGAAAGAGAAAGCGAATTAAAGAAAGTGCTACATAAAGTCTTATGTCTGAATTCTAATATCTCCCCATCGGGTAAAATCGATAAATCATTTTAAATAGAGATGTAAGTTTTTCTGTACATAAATCGCTTCTCTTTTTATCTTCTTTAATTCTAACTAAGAGATTGGTCTGCCAAACGAGTCTACTGTGTGTCGTACTAGCTAAAACTGTTTATTAGTTTTGAACAAATAAAATTGATTGTCCCTGGCAATGCTTAGATGGCAATTTGGCAGTATCGTTAGATCAGCGACTAAAATTATTACTGGATATCTAAGCCCAGAGTTCAAATTTTGCCGAGAACATTTTTGCCTTTGATTAATTTGAGGTCGACAAATAAAGTAACACTACTGTAATGGAATTGATTCTCTCTCTCTCTCTCTCTCTCCCTCTCTCTCTCTCTCTCTCTCTCTCTCTCTCTCTCTCTCTCTGCTTTCAGCCGACCTAGAAAGAGGTGGGCACCACCATGTTTAAATGTCCAAGACGTGAGGCATGTAATGATGGTGACTCTACAACTACTCAAGGTGTTAAAGGACTGTGGCATGACTGGGTAATGCTGAAATAATAATTCCTGATGATAGCCGCATCTTGTTGATTAATACACAAACCTGACGTATTCGCCAAATAAACAAAGGTTGGTATCGGAAAAGCCCATGGATATATTGGCTTTCTTTTAATATTTTACTCTATTACTGGTTTTTATTATTAGAATAAGGCTACGTTGGATTTGAAGGGTTTTAATAAGAAATAATCTACTGTAGAATAATTCATCTCCTCACTACACATTAATTCAAGAGAATCTGATAGTGCCCCAGGACCTATTAAGAATTACAGGATGGATTGTAAAGCAGCGGAAAATTTCCAGCCAGTCTAATTATGTGAGATCTTGTTTGTAATTCTTCGAGTTTGGGAAATATTTCACTTTTGGGAATATTCCACTTACATAATGTATATGAGAATAATTTAGATGTCATCTGTTCAGTCTTTATGTATTTCCATAAGTCTATTCTTGGAAAATATTCAAGAGAATTTATCAATATGATAAGGCTTCTATCGTTGAAACACGGCGTTATTTATACCTTGTAATCCTTATAAGTTTCACAATATCTGGTAACCTTTTATGGTGACCACATATCCATGATATTGCAATATCAGAAACTTACTTTGTTTTTGAACAATTGCTTGCCTAAACCATGTCCCCTAAAAATGCTCCATTACGAGAATAAGGCTCTATTATCAAAAATGGAAAAGTTTCTAGGCTCTCAAATATTCTAAACCACAGCTAAACAAAGCAGTCTAACATTTTGTGTCTATCCTTATTGAGACACCCAGTGTCCTACATTTTTTCGTTTTGTTATTATGATGCCATAAATGTTCTTACATTATATATGAGATAATGTTACCAAAGTTGACTTCGAAGGTATTTGAACTCAAGGTGAAGTTAACCGTGAGAAATACTGAACTATTTAATTCGAGTCTCTAATGACTCCTCCATTTCACTGCCTATATATCAATAAATTCGTCTTTAACATAGCGTCATACTTCCCATCTGATATCTCAATAATTTTTCAACCATTTGTTTTTTTATTCCTGTAATTATTATTATCGTATTTACTGTTTTTGTTTAAAATTTAATTGATGGTGCTTTCGTAATTTTAATTTCCGTTATTTGATATTCATCAGAATTGCTCTGTTATTTCCCACCCATTATAATTGATTAACTTTCGGATTCATGACGTAAATAGTGAAATGTTTACGTTGATATTACAAACGTGGGTGGAATGGATTCTGTAGAGCATGAGAGCAAAATGATTTGCGGTATTTGCTTCACCTTATTATTTTCTGAGATCAAATCCCGCCGTGGTCAAATTTGCCTTTTATCTTTTCGGTATTTGATACAATGAAAGAGCCTTACCATTGTAAATGTGAGTGTCTGTGTATGGGAGTGGTGTTTGTGGGTATGTCTCTGTATATGTATGTTTGTCTCTCTGTGTTTGTCTGTGGGTGGGTATGCGTGGATGTAGATGGATGTGTATTTGTGGATTAACATATATTTAGTCTTGATTCATCTCAACATGTTACCTCGCTGTCACCACTCTATTCGTGTACTTCAGATTCGTTCATGCTCATCAGCAGTCGCTTTCTAACATTGTCACACTGATATATATGAAAGACTTTCAATTTAAAATTTTAAAGACTTTATCATTACAGAATTCTCTTGAAAGATTGTTTAAGTGTAGTGCAAACTTCACAAGCTAATACTAATTAACGATACCACTGTCTAGCAAAGTAATGGCATGTACTGCAAGTAATATATATTTCGGGAATTTCAAATTTCAATATGTCCCAGTAACTGTCAGTGTCGTATCTCGATACTTCAGTCTTTGATATAACTTGGAATTGTTTTGGCTATATATAGGAAATATAATTTTCCTTGGAAAATATAGTAATTGATAATTATAATACCATTAGTGTATTTTTGACCTGAAGTGAAGGATGGTGTTGGGAGTGGGTTGTTAATTAGATGGAAGTTTATTCTTAGGGATTTCAGTAACGGAGAAAGGGTGTGGGGTGACGGTGCGTGATTGATTGTCTGGGTTCTTGGAAGGGGAGGAGCGTCGATGAGGATGATTTGCTCATAAATGTTTTGATATGGAGGGTGGTGAACAAAGATGACGGACCTAGCCAGATAGAGGGATAGAGGGCAAAGCATTGAAGTGTAGATTATTGCGGAAGTGGAAGAGGTCGTTAGCAAGATACACATACATACATACCTCAAAAACAAACGTATACATACATATATATATATATATAATATATATAATATTATATATACTATATATATAATATATATATATATATATAGAGAGAGAGAGAGAGAGAGAGGGAGAGAGAGAGAGAGAGAGAGAGGGTGGGAGGGGAGAAGAGATATGAGTACACAAATAGACAAGCAAACACATCAATAAATTAACTAATTAATTCATTCTTTCATTGATTGATTGATTAATGAGTTCATAGAGGTTATTAGTATGTTATTTAGTGCGTTGGTCAGTATAAAAAACTGAATAGTTCATTGTACTGGGGAGGACTTCAAGATGTCAGTTTAATTCCTCTGTCATAAGCTTTGATTGTTGTATGTGTTTGTGTGTATGTATATATGTATGTGTGTGATTTATGTGTATTTTGTTTGCATATATATCTTTGTTGTATGAGTTTTTTATGTGTATATCAATTTATCTTGTGTGTCATTAAATTTAGTACCAGTCATACGTTTGGGTCTGTTCAGTACACTGCCTTATCAAATGTGTGATTCTCTGTTAGATTATTTTGATTATATCTAACAACTATTTGATTAAGGAGACGGTTTTGTTCTTTGAAGCGGATCTAGAGTAATTATTGATATATAATTTATCTCACCAAACACAACACTTACTACACACACACACACACACACACACCTTCTTCCGCTTACTCAGGGGGCGTCATGGGGCCAGAAACTAGTGTCTCCGATTGATTTGGCTGGGTTCCCAAACCGAGTTCATGGATATTATCCAAATACAAGTATTAAATATAAAAAATTCTAACCCTCCTAAAACTAAAAAGTCCAGCTGAGGGCACAAATAAATTGCTACGGCCGTCACTGGTGTGAGTTCCTCACTACCGATAGCCTGAGGCAATTGTCCCATTTACACACACACACACACACACACACACCCCACCCCACACCCCATTAAATCCGTCCTTGTGTGACAGGCTTCCAAACAGTTTTCCATCTACCCACTGTGACTTATAAGGCAAGAGTTGACAGGAAGCTATAGTAAATGACACTTGAGAAAATGCCACCTTCAGGGATAGAACCGGGACCTAATGTTTGCGAAGCGAACCTCTTAATCATTCGGTCGTGCTGTGTCCACATAATTGCAGCAATTATAAAGTAAAATAATTAAGAAAAAACTAACAAGCCCCAGGTTAAATGTCTGTTACTCTGATATCGATTCGATCGTCAATTTCTTATTTTGTGTTGTCTTAAATACCGCTGTTAAATATCACTTCACAATAGAGTTTACATTTATTTTTAAATATTAATGTAGTTTCCTCATACCTTTTTTTTTTTTTTCGTTTGTCGAAATTTAGCTGCAGGAATCGAATTCAAAAAGACCAAAACTGGTAGATGATACAGAAGTGAAGTAGAGAGAGAAAGAGAGAGAGAGAGAGAGAGAGAGAGATAAAGAGACTAAACTAGAAGAGGTTAAAAGATAAAAAGGACAAGAACAGTAGCACAACAACAACAATAGTAACAACAACAACAACAACGACAAAAACAATATTAGACGAAATGCTAAAAGCAAAAAGATAAGAAAGAAAAAGTGAGAGAGAAAAAAAAGACGAGACAGAAAGACTGTTGCATTAAATAAACTTCTTCGAATGATGCCATTTGAAGATAAATACAATCGATAAATTTGATCTAGTAGTAATTATTACGCTCCAGATGGAATTCAATCCACGACGGAGGGATGCAAATGAAAATAATTAAGAGTCCTAAAACTGTCTCACCTCAAGTTAGTCTCTTCTTATAATATTTATTCACCTCATCACCTTCCTGTTGTCCCTCCTCCGCACTAATATTACTTATATAAGACGGGAAAACAGACATACAAATGCACCAAAATAGATATAGTCGCATATATATATATATATATATATATATATATATATATATATATATATATATATATATATATATATATATATATATATATATATATATATATATATACACACATATATATATCATATGTTGGCTAAATACATACACATATATATATATATATAACGAATGAAGTGTGGTAAGGAACCAGGTGGACCATAACGCACCAGAGTACTCGATACTTTGGGTAGTTGAGTGGGTAATACGAAAATGTTCATGAGCTATAATACGTCCAGAAATAGCCATCGAAACGGCTTGAGCTCTGCCGTCAGGGTCCTGAACATTTTCCTATATATATATATATATATATATATATATATATATATATATATATATATATATATATATATATATATGTATGTATGTATGTATAGTATTTCAAATGTTTTCCTTGGAGATTCGTTTTATAAGACCGACTAATCTGTTTGTCATTTTCATTGGATTTTAGTCCCTACGTCTCGACTTTTAATTTGCTTTACTTCCACTCACTGACTATCAATTTGTGTGGTGCATTTCTTCGGAGTGTATTCCTTATATATTATATACACACATAGGTAGGTGTGTTGGGTGTATATCTATGCTTACATACACACATGTATGTTTAGATGTGTTTTTCATTGACTTGACAGCTATACTCCAGTTTTATTTGTTGACTAAGAAATAGACTTCTGTTATAATCCTTTTTGTTTTAACTATATTAATATTAAGGATTATTGTTAACATCATTTTTTAGGTTGTTAGTTGCCGGTAGTATGTCCTGGAGTTAGATTCCCGCATTGGATTACATGTGATCTTGAACCAGACACTTTATTTCGCGTTGCTTCAGTCCGCCCAGCTGAGATCAGTACCAGTAACAGCTGGGGGTTAACCTTGCGACATTTCTCATCACATGAGACTGGGTTATTCTTCAGCCTGACATGTCGCTGGACTCAAGAAAGACCAATATAGTATAAGTCTGGATTCGAACTAGGGACTCTTATCCCCAAGTGAAGGCGTATGGCTTGGTGGTTAGTGCATTGGGCTTTCAATCGAAAGGTTGTGAGTTCAGTTCTTGGACCGGGTGATGTATTGTTTCCTTGAGCAAGACACTTTATTTCACGTTGCTCCAGTTTACTCAGCTGTAGAAATGAGAAAATAGGACTGGGTTCCCTATCATTAAATTACCCAAGACACCTCCGAGATATACCTTGGAGGAGGCCAGCTAAACCTGCATAGGTGGGAGCTTTCACACACACTCTTATCCCCAACCTAATTGACAAAATTGTTTGTTAGTTGGATAAAATACAGGGAAGTCCAAAATTTGAAACTTCTGGTGTATCTCTGGGCAACAAGATGGCTATCCGGGAGTTATTTATATGCATTTCTGGTCATTATGTTACGCTGATCCTCCTTTAGATTTGTGTTAATGGTACATGTGTCTGTGGAAAATATAGCCACATGCA
>OZ024755.1:8857321-8859821 GCA_964016885.1 Eledone cirrhosa
TTGCATTTCATCATTTCGAACTCGATAAAATGAAGTAGAAGTAAAGGGTGGAATTATTGAAGCATTGGATGAGATGCGATACTGTAGTTGTTCAGGTTATTTGCGTTGTGGGTTCAAATCCCACTGTGGCTACTTGGGTGATAGATTGAATCCGTTGTCCGGTTTAACTCCCCTATGGACCAGTGAGGAACTTTCAGCAGAATTCACTTTGTTGCAAGAATTCACACCAAGTCTCCAGTTTGAGGATATCTTCCTAAGTTCTCAACACCACCACTTCAATCGTAGAGCCCTTGAAAAGAGTATTGGATATTGCCCTTCCCCTACCCAAACCATTGAAAGAATATGTAACAAGTTAGATGTAAAAACATTCGAGGGTTTCCAACAGCTATGGAGTTCAAATGCTTAAAATGTTGGTTTGATAATAAGCTTTACATATGGAATAGTTATATGCAGAAACCATTATAAATGCTGACGGCAGCTGTGGACTTGAAAGGGGTTAAGAGCTGTGTAACCATAGCAACTAAACTAAACCGTAAGCTGCAAGTGATAGACTTGCTATAGAAAAGCATTTATTATTATTTTTTAATAGCATTGTCAACGTTTCAAGACAGGACGTTGTTGTGGTTGTTGTTATTGTTGGTTTTGATGCTGGTAGTGGTTGTGTGGTTGCTGGTGGTGGTGGTGGTGATGGTGGTAATGGTGTTGTAGCTGTTATTGTTGTTGTAATTTTGTTTGTTGTGGATAGTAGAGATGCGGATGGTATCGATGTTGTTGATTTTGTTATTGCTGTTGTTGCTGTTAGCGGCGATGGTGGTAATGGTGGTGGTGGTATATATATATATATATATATATATATATATATATATATATATATATATATATATATATATATATATATCTTTGTGCTTGTATTTATGTGTATGTGTGTGTGTATATGTTTCTCCGTGTCTGTTATTAGGTTGGTGTTTATTTATATGCTCTGTAACTGAGCGGTTCGAGATAAAGGGATCAATAAAATATGTACAATGCTTTTAAGAGTTTTGTTATGATCGACCTAAAGGCCTTGAAGTGGATACCCCAGAATGGTCTCAGACCATTGACTGAAATCTGTAAAAGAAAAAGGTAAAGAAAACAACAATCCGAAGCCAAGATGAAGGAAAACCTGTTCGATTCTTGAAAGAAAAAAAAATCAGTTGTAAACATTTCTATATTTTCCTTTTCTCTCATTATATAAATTCTTCATTACAACATAAAAAGAATTTACACTTCCAACACACACCAGTCCCAAAATTATAATATATGATTTAGCGTCTGAAGATTTCTTGGGAAGCAAAGGTTATAAGATTCCTATAAAACCCTTTCAATATGAAATGTCTGTAAAGCGGGGAAGGGTCGCTAATGTTCAAAACCATGATGTTATAATCATATTTGATAGCAATTCCATTTACAATTTCCTCTAAGAGGATTATAGCTGTTACAAACAGTAACTTGTGTTTAACTATATTTCATTTCACTAAGCTTATCTAGAAAAGGAAAGAATATTCGGAAAGGATTATCTCACCAAACAGTCGCAATGTTTGACCGTCTTGTATAACTTGGGAATAAATGTTGAAGTTTATCTGCTTTTTATTTCATGCATCCACCATTTTTCCACCATTTTGTTTGTAATAAAACACCAAATAAAATATAGATCACACACCCATAATCTGTAGCTTTATTTAGATTCTATAATATCAAAATTGGTTTTCCTCCTACACTCTCTCCTCTACCCTCTTATTTTCATCATAGGCTGTCCCTTCCTTTCAGCTTAGATTCTCTCTTCTACTTTTCTCTTTGTTCTTCTCTTCTCCTTTTCCTCCTAGTCTTTCCATCCCTCTTTTTCTATTTCTTTTCGTTTACGCTTTCTCTTCTTCTTTTCGACTTAGTCTCTTTCTTCTTTCCCTCAGTTTGTTTCCTGCTATTTTCCTCTAAGTCAGTCTCTTCTCCTTTCTGTTTTTAATCTTTCTCATCACCTATTTCTTCCAGTCTATCTCTATTCTATTTCTTCTTAGCATAACTCCTCTGATTTTCCTCCTAGTCTATCCTCCTCAACTTCCTTTTCTCCTGCTAATCATTGTTTAATGCTACAACGTACTATTCTTCTTGAATTCCACATCTTGAAATAAGAAATAAAATATCTTTAAAGGGATTATTCCTCAACAAGAACAACGCGTTTAAACCGAAACTATATTAAGCTGAATTATTATAATAACACAGTTATATGGAAACAATCTATAAAATTATACTGAGCCTGTATACCATTAACAAATAATCTTAAATTTTGATCAAAGAGCAGATGACCAGTTTGAATGAAACCTTATACAAATGTCACATAAACCGCATTGCAGTGGAAGCGTCTGTCTGGAATCGGTTGTGTTGGAATCTGGTTATTGCCAGAGAGTAATTCCAACTCAATTGATTCTATCTTATGATCTTATATATAATCTTTGCTACAAATATA
>OZ024755.1:8862321-8867321 GCA_964016885.1 Eledone cirrhosa
TTGTGGTGGGAAAAAATCATTATTACAATCTGGATTTCTCTGAAATAGGTTTGAAAATTTGTGAAAAATTAATCAGCAACGGTTTATTAATTCAATTTGAAAAATAATAAGACTATAAATTTCAACAAAAATCTTTAAATTAGCAATGCAGACAGAGACGGGCGTGAATAGATAGACGAAATGCAAAAAGAGAAAATGGAGGGAAGAGAGGGAAAGAGAGGGAAGGGGGTTGTAATAGAATAATGGAATAAAAATATGGAAAAATGGAAGAGAATAATTCATAGCAGCCATCAATCGTGCATATATATATATATATATATATACCATTGGTTATATATATATATATATCCAATGGTAATAGAGGTACCACATCTGTAAAGGGAATGAGCAAGGGTGGAAAAAGTGGGCAACGTCGATAGCGTCTTTACAGCTTTAACGTATGTATGTGTTTGTATATATATATGTGTGTGTGTGTGTGTGTGTATTGACAGCCGATGTATAATGGTTTCTGATCTAGGCACAAGGCAAACAATTTTGGGGGAGAAAAAGTCAATGAAACTGACTCCAGTGCGTTACTGGTACTTTATTTATCGACCCTATAACGGTGAAAGGCAAAGCTAACCTCGGCGGAATTTGAACTCAGAACATAAGGGCTGTAACTCTATGCCTCGAAGCAGCATGTTGTCCAATGTTCTATGGATACTAACAATCCAACAAACTATGCACACACACACACGCACACACATATATATATATACATATATATATATATATATATATACATTCACACACACATACAAACACACACATATACGTATATATATATATATATATATATATATATATGTGTGTGTGTGTGTGTGTGTGTGTGTGTGTGTGTGTGTGTATATATTGTGATTGTTTTGCCTGAAATCAAGAATAAATAAGGTAAAAACAGTGATAAAAGCAACACCTAACCCTAAAGCCAAGTATCTCGTTGAAAGATATTCTACTCTAATTTATATGCGTCTTTCTTTGAGAAAGATTAGGATATATATTCAAGGTTACTTTTCCAATCATTTCTAATCTTTTAGCAAATATATGATCTCCTTCACTTTTAGCGTTTTAACCATTTTGTCAACATTTCGTCTAATGAAAGACGCATTTTTATAGTTTTCAATCATTAGACTGCGATTTCTTTGGGCCGTTGCCCTAATTAAATCATTCATATTGAGCCCAGAACTTGTTTTCTCATGCCTGATATCTATTTCATCGATCACTTTGTTGTCGAATCACCAAGTTAAAGGATATAAACGCAGATGAATAAAGTGGTATATAGTAATATAACCAACTTTCTCTTTGTTAAGCTAGTGTTTGGAGCATAACTTAACAAAGGCTCTTATATAACTTTATGATAGATGTATTTAAGATAAACATAAAAATTTGACCCTTTCATTACTATAGGTCTAATGAAAGATTATGCTTATGATTTTTAAATTATCGTGAAAATAACCAAGAATTTTTGTGTGGCAAGGGGTGGAGTTACTATCGTTTTCATTAGCCTTGTGTGTCGGAAATAGCAAAACACACATTCTTACGTAAAATTACGATGGAAAGTTTAGATAAGCATACACACTTTAAAATAAGCAACTCAATAAATTAGACCCAGGGGTGATTTCAGGCGGTTTACTATCAAAAGGTGTTAATCGAGGTGGAATGAACGAGATAAAGTGTGTGACGAAGAACCGTCAAAAGAAGGTACATATGGAAAAGAGTAACGAAGGCTATGTCTTCTATAAGCGAGCATTGAGAGTTTACCTCAACACCAGTTGATTCTTGTTCTGTGTTTACTTTCGTGTGTGTAAGTCTATATGAGTGTGTACGTCCGCGTATGCGTGTATCTCATATGTGTTTTGTTTATTTTGCGATCATACAGTAATGTTTATAAATGTTCTCTTTCATTTGATAATCAATGATAGATGTGAGCAAAAAACTAAAACATTCTACACAAACCTATTTACCCACATCGTTTGATCTGTGGTTGCTTAAATATTTATCAATCAGATAAAACACAAGACAACCAACGGTGGAGGGGTGTGTATCGTCATGTTTTTTCATCCATAATATATGTTAATGGAAGAGAGTCTCACACACACGCATATATATACACACACACAAACACACATATACACAAACATACACTCACACACTCACGCACAAACAAACACAAAAAAACCCAAACACACAAAGACACATATTTATAATACTCATGATTTACATACATACTTTATAATGAAGGTACGTGGCTTAGTCGTTAGAGCGTACGGATCACGATTGTAGTGTTGTGAATTCGATTCCTGGCATCACATTGTGTCGTTGGGCAAGTCACTGTATTTCACACTGCTCCCGGCCAATCAGATGGCAAAAATAAGTTCTATAATAAGTTCTATATATATATATATATATATATATATAACAGATTAAAGTTAAAGTTTAAGCAAAGAATCGTTGCTTTCACCCTTAACGGGATCTTCTGAAACTAAAAAACATCAATCTGTGGACGCAGAAGTAAATATTTCGAAAAACGTTGCAACCGGATTTTAGTCTTCACCTTTATTATTATTACTATATATATGCATTCATTTATTATGGCTATTGGGGAGTTTTGTTACTGAAGTTTTACCTGCGCACTCACAGGATCACCAATCTTGTTTGATGATCCTGTGACCACGGAGGTGAGACTCCCGAGTAACAAGGCTTAGCCATAATAAATGAATATTTAAACAATACTTCGGTATTGAGTTTTCATTCTTACGTCCGTCAATAATTAACGTACTCTCAGGTTTTGAATAATCGTCCACCTTATTAATTTGTCAGATACCCACCGGCGGGGGGGGGGGTTATTTCCCAACCTCCACCCGCTTATTAAATTTTGCTAATCTATCCCCGGCTAAATTCTATCTCGATAACAATTAACACCAAACTCTCCCCCTTTCTATATCTATATATATATCTCCCACCCATCTCTATATAACATCTACATAAATTGTAGCGCATATACACATAGATGTGTGTTTTGGTACTTGGGGAGAAAATATAATTACTGGGGGAATGACCATTTGCTAGTGCATTGTATGGTTTTCAAAATTATTTAAATTTGTGTTTCCTATTCAACAATGCTTCACGCAAAGTACAACACTGTTATATATATATATATATCATTGAAGGATGTGTGTGTGTGTGTGTGTGTGTGTGTGTATGTGTGTGCGTTCGTGCACGTGCGTGTGCGTGTGTGTGTGTGTGTGTGTGTGTGTGTGCGTGCGTGTGTGTGTGATTTAACAAAATTGACATTTCATTAGGATTTGTCGAAAGAGACCATTTGATTTACTACCACAGTGATTGTGTATAAATATTTTAACGTAAATAATAAATTATAAAATGATTAATAGCTGATGTAATAAAACATTTAACATTGCTAATTAACAAAATATTTCAAATCAGAAATGTTTGTATAAACACTAGTAAAGCATTTCGAGAATTTGAATATCTGCTTTCGTTGTTTACAAGTTGGCAGAGTCGTTACAATGTTGCCTTTAGTGACACTCCGTCGGTTACGACGACGAGTGTTCCAGTTGATACGATCAACGCAAAAACCTGCTTGGCTCATAAAATTAACGTACAAGTAGCTGAGCATTCCACAAACATGCGTACCCTTAACGTAGTTCTCGGGGAAATTCAACGTGACACAGAATGTGACAATTCTGCTCCTTCGAATTACAAGTACAATTCATCTTTCTCAGCTGAGTAGACTGGAACAATGTGAAATAAAGTGTCTTGCTCAAAGACACAGTGCATTGCCGGGAATTGAACTCACTGCCATACGTGTGTGAGCCGAATAGCCCATCCACAAAGCTATGCACCTTTAATGCCTTGCTAAATGCTCAGACTTTTGCGCTCTGTGTTCCAATACCACGAAGGTAAAATTTGTCTTTCATTCTTTAGGGATTCAAATCTGGTGGATTGGCGGAATTGTTAGCGTATCCAACTCTGTGCTTTCTTGGTTCAAATCTCGCCTCCTCTCACTGGAAAAGGAAATGCTTCTGCCAGGAGTTGCGATCGGGAAATATTGTGCATCGTTCTGAATTTACCAAATCTTTCTCTCTTTCTCCCCCTCATTAGAAATATCGTAACGTAACTAAAGTTTTAATACTTATATAAATATATTCTATCATAATTTTATATTTTTTTTTAATTTTATGTTAAGCTATGAACACCAACTTGAGGAAAACCTTTGTTATTTTACTAAATCACTCAGAATTCTTGATTATTTTCAAAATGCTTTGAAATCCATAGGCAGGCGCTTTATTTGGAAATTTTGTAATAAAATGGATAAATCAGAAGTCATGATATCGTGGGTTGTGCTTATGTTGCTCCCAATATTCCGGTACAAAATTAGTTTTAGATTGAATATTAATGTAAAACACGACACTCATTTGAATATAATGAATAAATAAGTATAATTCGAAAGTTTCTAAGTCTAAAACCGATTTGTAATCTCCTCTCTGTATCCCAGTTGTGTTATCAGAATACTCTTCACTTGAATGACTCGAGAATTATATTCTATACAGTACAGTAAATCCTATGTATTCTAACAATCGTCACCATCAGAATCTACTATAGTTTGCATTATTCATAGTTTTCCACTGAAGTAACTATATAAGAAAAGTAAGTAGTGTATCCAGCGAGGTTTTTTTTTATCTAAAGTTGTAGTGCTGTCACATTTTTCTCCATTGTTCAACAGTAAATATTTTTTTCTGTGTCGACACAGCATGACTGAATGGTTAAGAGGTTCGCTTCACTAGCATAAGGTCTCAGGTTCGATACCACAGCATGGCATCTTAGACAGGTATCATTAACCATAGCCTATGGACGACTCAAGCTTTATTATGAAAACTTAGTTAAAGGAAACTGTTCAGAAAATCGTCGAATTTCCTTCTATTTCAAATTTTATTTAACAAGTA
>OZ024755.1:8872321-8884821 GCA_964016885.1 Eledone cirrhosa
GTTGCATTTTCGATTTCAACTTTTTTTTCTTTATACTTTCGCTCGTGTAGGACACCTCGGTTATTTTTCATTTTGTAAAAACACCTCGCTTTCTAATATATATATATAAATGAGCGGAACAAGTAATCATCAAATAATCTTTTAAATAAATTAAAAAACGATTTAAATATTCACCTGTTCTATTGCCGTTACCGACGGTTTCACTAATCAAAAGATTGGAAAGAATTAGATCTTCAGACAGCTATTTCCGTACTTTAAGAGTATAAAGCCTCATAGTAAGATAATATATCGCTTCCTGCCCGTTGTATGGGGTCAGGCCGTTATAGTGACACACACACAAAAATAGGCCGTAAGTAAAAGCGGGATATTATAAACTTGTTGATCATGCTCCTAAAAATAGCAGCGCGATATAACGTTTTGTTCTCTACATATAGGAGAATAATTATAAAAGGGTATGGATATTCCAACAGGCACTAAGTACCTACAGAAATACGCATGGTGTTTATAATAGTTGTGGTTCGATGGTACTAATTTGAGATACCAGAACTATAAAAATGAGCGGAACAAGTAATCATCAAACAATCTTTTAAATAAATTAAAAAACCATCGAACCACAACTATTATAAACACCATGCCTATTTCTGTAGAATATCCATACCCTTTTTTATATATATATATATATATATATATATATATATATATATATATATATATATATATATATATATATATTTATGTATACATATATATATATATGCTCATATTCGTATGTATATATATATATATATATGTGTGTGTGTGTATACATTTATACATATATATATTTATATGAATTTCAAATGCAGAATATTTCAACAGTAATCTAGAGACAGGAAGTTCGTCTCAGCGAATATTACATGATTTTCTAGTCTATTATTTACAGATATTTTCTGTGTTTGGATTTTCAAATCACAAATGCTTCAATAATTCATAAGATTCGTGTATATATATCTAGCTAGGGTAAAATTCCCGGGATATATATATATATATATATAGGGGGCAGTTGTTTGTGTCTGTAATCATCGTGTATCTGTGCGTGTGTGTGTTTGGGTGTGTTTGTCTCTCAAAGTTTGTGTGTGTGTGTACATATATATTCTAATATATGATACATTATATTATATCATTATCTATTATATTATATTATATTATTATATTATATTATAACTGAGCCTGTGGAAAATATATAAAACGTTGCAATATTACTATATTCGTTTCATTGATTTGTAATACAAACATTTACGTTGCCCTTGTGACAATTACAGAATTTATTGGTTTTAATATTATAGTCCTTGCATTTACCCTATTTTGATATTGTTGTTGTTGCTGCTGTTATTGTTATTATAGCAAATACGTCCTCTCATTAATCAATGAATACCACTAGATTCGTATATTTGTCTACAACTATGCATGCGTAAGCGTGCCTGCTTTGCACAGAAAGAATGGCCGCCGTCCAAATTGTAAATGAAGTATTATTTCTTCTAAGCCGATGATGGTTTACTGAACGATTAGCTTCATCAACTTCTCTGGCAGTCAGCCGTCTCATTCATTCAAGCCCACAGATAACGACGCTATTTAGAAAACCTCGATATATTTGTTAACATATATACATCAATACATATAGATATACTTGCATAGTTACATACACGCACGTACCTACTACATATATATAGATAAAAACAGGCATACACATATAAATACAAACATAAATACATACATACATATACACATACATGCATGCATGCATACATACATATATATACATATATACATGCATACATACATATATGTACACAAAGGCATATATGTGTAAATGTATATACGTATATACATATATATATATATATGTAAACACCTTGTATATATTTATATATATATATATATATATAAGAAAATGTTCAAGACCCCGACGGCAGAGCTCAACACTCTACTACCCAAAGTATTGAGTACTCTGGTGCGTTATGGTCCACCTGGTCCCTTACCACACTTCCTTCGTTATATATATATATATATATATATATATATATATACAAGGTGTTTATAAATATATATATATATATAATATATATATATATATATATATATATATATATTATATACATATATAATGTAGAGTCTCATCTATATATATATATATATATATATTATATACATATACATAAAGAGAGAGAGAGAGGGGGTGGTGAGAAAGAGGGAGATAGACTGATAGATAAAAATATATATGATTATATGTATGTATACATACATGCACGACCATTTACACAAATACACATGCGTACGTGTGTGAGTGTGTGAGTGTGTATGTGTGTGAATGTGTGGGTGTGTGTGGGCGGGTGTATGGGTGTGTATGTGTACGCCTGTGAATACGTTTACGTGTGCCCGGACGCGATCATATATATTTTGCAGCTTGCACATGTCAGTACGACAGACGTCTTGTGTTTGATATATTGTTAGGCTTAATGGATGTATTTCCGGTTCATTCACATACGCATACATAGACTCGAGTACACACACATATATACACACATACACACACACACTGACGCACGCATATATATATATATATGCATATATATATATATATATATATATATATATATATATATATATATATATATATATATACATATATATATATATACTTACGCATATATATATGTATACATTTTTGTATAAATGCATATAGACATATATATATATATATATGCATTTGTATGCTGATATATGTTTATTTACACGCATCTATATATATATATATATATATATATATGCTTGTGAGTGTGTGTGTGTGTGTTTGTGTTTGTATATGTACCTGTGTGTATGTTTGTCTGTATGTCTGTGTGTATATGTCTATCTATGTGTGTGTGTCTGTGTGACTGTGACTGTGACTGGGGTGTGTTTCTATATATCCATGTGAACAGTAATTTTGGACTGACATTGTACCAAGACATGACAGCGATAGTAAACGAGACGTGAATACTCTTAAGAGCCAAATATACAAACAGTTAAATTCTTTAACAGTGAATGTTTTCATAATTCTGGTTTGGTTGTTAGTTAAGAAATAATTGTAGATGTTTCATGTGACTATATTTATTGACACTTATTTGATATGATATTACATTCCACTATATAATATATGTTTCATAGTATAAATTTTATATCTATATATAATAAATGATGTACTACACGGTATTGCCCAAGGCATCTTATGTAAATTCTTCTTGTATTAGTTACTGTATGACAAACATTGTGCTCTTTCTTCCTATTGTTTTAATGGCTGTTATTGTTATTAATATTATCATCATCATGATCACCATCATAATCATCACCTTTATTTATCAAATTTAGTCTTATTTTTTATTGCGTGACGTCACTGCATGATCTAGCATAGCTTCGTGTGCCATGTATATGTGCAGAGTTGTTGCTGGTATTATTTCTATTATTAGGGGTTCCGTTGGTAATATATTTGCAGGTTCAGTCCATCCGATAGTTTACAAACACTTTCCCTACTTTCTACTTTCACTCACAAGACACTCACAAGAGAGAGAGAGAGAGAGAGAGAGAGAGAGAGAGAGAGAGAGAGAGAGAGAGAGAGAGAGAGAGAGAGAGGGGAGGGAGAAAGAAAGGAAGCCCTGTATATGTCGATAACATCAATATAAAAACAATCTTGACAAGTAACTTTCCGTTGAAGCCATCAGCATCAACGTACAACACACATTTATAACTAACAGCAGCTATCAGAACCTCTGTAAAATACACATTTATAACAGTGCCCATCACAAGAGTGATTTGCCAGTTTTAATATATCGACTGGCAAGTGATATATTGTGAAATGACGAACTGAACAAATAACAGTATCACGTAGAAAAGGGGAACAACAGGAAAAAAAAACATATTTTTAAAACTATAAATATATAAAATCGAACGACTATATAAAAATCAGTGACTAGAGCGTTTTATTATATTGATAAGCGTCACAGTTTAATTTCCTACGGGAGCCTAGAAGTGAAAATGTATATGAATTGATCAACGCTGTTCAAAATCTGTCACTAGCTCAACAGGGTGTTTAACCTTTATAAATAAGTGTTGCAATCTCTACCACCATCTGCAGTATTTCACGTACATGACTCTCTCTTGTTACTCACTAGTGTCTCTTAATAAATTTATCATCCATCGGTTAACAAACCATGCTTGCGGGAGGGCTAGCATCGAACTGATTGGCGTTTATATTCTATTGTTTAAACAGATTCATGTATAATATCTCATCACATCATAAAGCAATCCCCCCTGAGGGTTTTGAGATCTATGACACTCATAACTGATGGAACAGTGTAATTCAGTACAAGCTTAGTTCAAGTTGTACTAGAAGCAGAATTTTCCTGTCAAAACCAGACGTAATTCGTCAACACACATATTACATACGACTAACGAAGGAAATTTACAATTTATTTTAATAATATTAAAGACACATAGTCTAATGTTTAGAGCATGGTCTCATAATCATAAGGTCTATTGATTAGAGTGGTAGCCTCATTATTGTGGGTTCGATTCCCAGGCGACTTCATGCTCTCAGGATTGATTACAGGTTGTGTTCTGGAGCAAAGTACTTCTTTTCACGTTGCTCCAATTCATTCAGCTGTAATGTATTATGTGATTCTATTAATAGTCTATAAACTGTTTGACACAAATGGTGTTGGTATCAAGCTTCCTATGTATTCAGAATCCATGGAATACTTATCTTCAGAAGTGAATTAATATTAGATATTAATACTCTTTAAATTCGTTTCTTGTCGGTTTCATTTCAAGCAGCATCTTGTAATCATGCTGGAATCGGTAACAAACAAATGCTAGTCACAAACTAGCATCGATTTAACCATGTGGTCTTGTGCTAATAGTCGAAATAAATATTACAATAAAATGTAGAAATACGAACTTATTTCATATATACATACACATACCAACACATACAAATTAGAGCATGTCCATGCATTTGAAATAGACCAGATATTTATAGGTATATATATAAAGGACAAGAAATATAGCAACATGTTTCCATGACTAGCTGGGTGTAATATATATGTTACAAAATTTATAAGTAGACATCTATTGAAAATAGTTTTGTCCTTTAATACAACCGAGCGTTTTAATTATTTTGTGGTTAATTTTTATAATATTTGTGTATATATATATATTTGTGTGTGTGTGTGTATGTATATATATATTTGTGTGTGTGTGTGTGTGTGTATATATATATATATGTGTGTGTGTGTATATATATATATATATATATATATATATATATATATATATATATATATATGTATGTATATGCATATATATATATATATATATATATATATGCATATATATATATATATATATATATATATATATATATATATATATATATATATATATATATATATCTTTAGTTTTAGTCTGCTGTACCATTCAATCAGAACACGATCAAATTTAGCAACGAAGTCAATATTTATTCTTAAATAGAAGGAAATAAAGAAGAAAATAAAGGAGGAGAAATGAAGGGGGAAAAAGAAGGATGTAGAAATGGAAACTAATTAGACTCGCATGAAATTAATTTCTGAAAGAAGTAATGTGTTCCACCAGAGGCTAATTTTTAATTAACGATTGCTTACTGGCAGCAAACAGATATGTTGACTGTGGAACTCCATATATTGAAAGTACCAAAGTGTTCACCTCAATAGGGAAACAGCTACGACTTTTATTGATTCTTCTGACAGTGATATGCTATGTTATATTATTTCCTCCTGTTTTTCATGGTTTCGTTTTAGCATATTTCTCATGCTGTTTGCTGTCGACGAATTTGTTGTTGTTATTGTTGTTGCTGTTGATTTTGTTGTTTTTTTTGTTTTTTTTTGCATTTATGTTTTTGTTGCTGATGTCGTCGTCTGGGCTAAATTTAGTGTTCTGGATTTTGGTTATTATTATCATTGATCTTGGTTCATATTCAGTTTCATATTAATAAAGATATCCCAGGTAGTTTTCTAGTATGCATGGATCTCTCTCTATTTTCTCCCCCACTCCTATTCTAGCCTTTTCTGTATATATAACACTGAAGCTAAACCTAACATAACAATAAGTATAAACCTTACTCGAACATTTAAATCTTATCGAGACCATCTCTTCCCAGAGAAGAACACAACCGATTTCTTTCAGAGAAGGAATATTCTGAGAGAGATAAATAAATGGATAGATAGATAGATAGATAGATAGATAGATAGATAGATAGATAGATAGATAGATAGATAGATAGATGAGTTTCATGAACCGTAGCCTGCGACTCACAAGTTACTAAAAAGGTTGACTAAGAGCGTTGACACCAGGGAGGGCAACCGGTTGTACAGCTTTATTTGACAAAACGCTGTCAGGGAGTCCTCAAGATTTAACGAGGTAACTGGCCTTACGACCCATGTTGTATACACAAACTTACCTGTGATGTTTTCCCCCTGTCACATTGTTTATATCCTATATCATGCAATTGTTTCCTATTTCATCGACACCAGTAATATGACAGTCAAAATTGACTCCACACCACTGTGAGATTTTAAACTCAGGACATAAAACCTAGTGATTAAACACTGCAATGTTTTTTTAACCGGCATTTCAACAAATCTGTCAAACTGCAGCTTTTGAGATTTTTCTATATATAATACAAGGAAATGTTTATAATATATTACAAAGAAATGCCAAGCTGTTTGTTATAATTGAGAACTTAAAATGAATTCGCCTCTTTACATCAATCAACTACTGAACATTAAAAAAAAAGTAGGACATTGTCTTGTGTTATGTTAATTAACCAAATGTTTCTTTTTTTAATTTCTTCTTCACTTGAATTGAATAAAACCAAAATAATGAAATAAAGAAAGAAATTGCCAAGAAAATTGCAAAAAGTCGTAGTGGTATCTTTTTACCAATAAAAAAAATCTCATTCAATCATATGGTCGTATTGAAATATAGTGTGAGTTTTTTGAGAATTTATTGTACCTTATTAATGAAATGTCTGACAGAAGTTTAGCTCATTTTCAAGCTGAGATTAAATGCACTTTTTATCTGCTGTAAAGTACCCAGCAATTTCCTAATTAGGGCGCGTTGTCATGTTCGCGGCTTGATAATTAAAAACAATAAATTGGGGGAGAGGGGGGTGTGATTGAATCTGTTTCCTGATAATTAAAATCTATTTTAGTTTTATCGATTAGAACAGGTATTTCATACTGAACTGAGATGGAGTTATCTGACAAAAAGATTTAATTCAGATTGCGTTAAAGCCATTCATTTTATGGTTTGGATGATTGGGAATTATTTAGTGTAACAATGGAATATATTGGTCAACCGATACCGTACTTTGTTTTAGAAAATAATTCAAGAAATTATATTATAATCGTTGAACATTCTCGTAAGGAATCGTGGTAACCTTCGCTCATAGCCATGTTAAGTTTCTCTTTGGGACTTTGAGAGTGAGTACTGCGGTCCTGGATGTTTCCACGTCTATGACATTTTACTATGGCTAATTCAGTTCATCAAGCTCTTAATATACGATTTCCAACACTCGTATATTGGGTGCTGAGAATAACATGCAGGCGTGGTCATGTGATTAACGAGTTCTGATTTCAGTCCCATTGCCCGGCATCTGAAATAAGCGGCTTCTACTATAGCCTCCAGTTGACTAATGCTTTGTGAGTAGAATTTGGTAGATGGGCACTGTTTAGAAGCCTGTCATGTATACATATATGTATATATATATATATATAAGGCTCGACTGAAACATTCAAACTCTGACTATGAGGGATTATTTGAGCTGTGAAAACTTGCATGGATTAATTTGAACTCTATTTAATAACTGCATTGCTATTTTCCAAGGACTATGTTAAAAAATAAACCTCATTTGGTTATTCCCTGAGAGTATTTTGGTCAGTCTGTGAACCTTTCAGCCGACATGGTACAAACACATATTGTTGCCGGTTTAAACATATGTGTGTGGGGGGGTATGTGTGTGTGTGTGTGTGTGTGTGTGTGTGTGTGTGTGTGTATGCATGTATGCATGTATGCATGTATGCCAGTATGTATGAATATCCTCTTCTCACTCTATATTTCTTTTGTTTTCTTCTCTTTCTCCCAATCTTCTGATAAAGGACTTGTCTTCGAAATGTTAATACTCATTTCCTGGTATTCCAAGCGTTAAACTAATATATTGCTTCAACGTACTGTGTCATTTGCTTTGTTATTTTTGTTTACATTATGTACATACACACACACGTGCACATGTATATACACACACACACACACACATATATATATATATATATATATATATATATATATATATATATATATATATACACTTACGCATTTTTTCTGGTAATTGCTGTATTATTAATCTATACGAGTGTAAAGTAGGTAAAACAAATGAGATTGCAATTCTATCATTTGAATTAATAATGAACCGACGTATTTCTTATTGGAAATCGCATCAATAATGGGAGAACAGCGTTTAGCTTAGTAATTTATCAGGATTTTAACGTTAGTATCCTGTTTATATTGTTGATATTGCTACTATTGTTGTTGTAGCTGCTGTTGATTGTACTGGTATTGCAGTTGGTGTTTGGTGTTGTTAACACTGCTGTTGTTGTTGCGACTAATGTTGTTGTAGTTGATATGTTCGCTGTTGTTGTTAATGGTACTGTTGCTGCCATTGACGATGGTGGTGGTGTTTAGTTGTTTTAATTGATGATTAACTATATATATATACATACATATATATATAAATTTATATATATATATATATATAGTAATAATAATAAATTTGAAGACTAAAATCCAAAGAGGGCTCGATAAGGATAAATATATATTAGATATATAAGAACCTTAGGGCAAATATTTATTAAAATAACAGATTAAATTTTAAGCAAAGAATATATATATATATATATATATATATTATATATATGCATCCGAATTTTGTTCTTTCGCGGATGTTGGCCGACCACCACAGCTTCGATTTTACTAACCTTCTAATCCTGTATATATATATATGTGTGTATATGTATATAAATATAAATATATGATTCATTTTGGTGATTCAATACTGGGTAGAATTGGTCTTTCCTCGAAGTAAACCATGATGTAATGTTTTGAAGGCATTCGACGTTATGCAACTCATCTATCTCTGATGTTGAATCATGTTGGTGGTGCGGGAACGGAGTTGAATTATAGGGTAAAATGGCAGGAGCCCGGAGAGGTTGTATTCCTTTAGATTTTATTACTGCAGACACTAAGCACATGTCAGTGTCCAGGTTTCGTATGAACCCGGTGACATCAAAAGGTATATATATATATATATATATATATATATATATATATATATATTGATTTCTGTTTTCTGGTTCAGCAATGGATAGAACTGGTCATTCCGTTTAGTTAACCATAATATAGTAATAGAAAAAGCACTGATATATATTTATATATATATGCCTGTTTGTGTGTGTGTGTTCGACTGGAGATCTCTGGAATTACGGCTCCTTGCGACAGAATCGCTCTCTCTAGTGTTACCAAGCAGTATGGATGCTATCATACACACACACACACACACACACGCACATATATATATATATATATATATTTGGCTTTTTGCTACAATGTTTTCTATACCTTTCATTTATATATATATATTTATATATATATATATATATACATATATATATGTTTTTTTTCCTGAGTCAGTTTTCTCGTTGCTTTGGTCCCTGCGGCTGGCTTACCGGTCGCTGTCTTCAATTTGCAAAGCTGTCTAAACGTAATGTTATAACTCTAAGGTAAAATACCTTATTGAGTGCTTAGCTGCACATTCCGATTGCATTCGTTAGCTTAGCTGCAGCCAGAGCTTCGATTTTGCTATACTTCCATTTGTACATATATTTATATATATATATATATATATATATTGTAATACATTGTAACTGTATCGATTTTAAACTTTGCCTTATATATATGTTTTATTTCTGTGTTGGTATGCTTGTGGTCCGGATATAAATCACCATCATCACAATCAACATCACTATCATTGCTACCATCAGCATCACAACTACCACCATCATCATCATCAACATCATCCTCACCATCGTTATCATCAACACCATCACTATCATTGCTGTCGATGACGTCATCATCTATCTAACCATAATCACGTGCTCACTATTTCCCGCGTTATAAAGTAGATTTTGTTGAGATTGCTTTCCTTAATTTTCTCATTTTTTTTTTTTTTTTTTGTCACTAGCGACTTCTTAATCTTGCAAAGCAATTAATTTCGAGTAAATTAGTCTTATTGTGCGCTCTGTTGTCAACGTAGATTTAATATTGATCGATTATCGATACAATTTTTTTCTATTTTTTTTTCATTAGCCAACGTTAGGCCCAATATATATTTGCCAAACTTGAAATGAAAATCAATCCTATTGCGTAATGAACCATATATCATTTCCAGGACGATTCCTATATATTAGCTTAGCAAATTATCGACGCAAATATAGTTTTTGTTGTTGTTGTGTTTTGTTTATTTGTTTTACACATATTTAACCCTCTCATTTACATATTACTAGGTAAATAAATATAATTTTTATGAGAGAACAAAACACATAAACTATTTATTTACTCAACTGAGATAATTACAGTCCAATAGATTATTACAACCATTAAATGAACACAGCATGACCAAATGATTAAGTTCGCTTAGCAATCAAAAGAGCTTGAGTTCCAACCCACCATGAGGCATTTTTTGGTGTCATTCATCATAGCGACCGTTCCACCTAGAATTTGTTAGTGAAATTCGGTAGATAGAGACTATATGGAATCCCTGTTAGATTGATGGACTGTACCTGCAAATTAATGGATAAGGCGTGTAATGCATTTTGTCACACTGGCAGAGTTCGAATTGTGGCTTTGTTGTCAGGTTGTGCTTCTGTCACCCCCGGTCCAATATACAGCTCTCGAAGCTTCAGCTTTTAAGACACGCGCGATAACACAAACAGCATCATCATCACCATCACTAACGTAATACATAACATCACCACCGACAACACCACCACCACCATAACAACCAACACCATTTTCAACATCACCACCATCAACACTACCACCACCACCACCACCATTACCATCATGACCACCAATATTCCGACTATCAAAAAAACACTTCACATTCGCCAATACTCCTACCTACTCCACCACCACCAATACCATCATCATCACCAGCACTAACATAATACATGAAATCACCACCGACAACACCACCATCATAACAACTAACACCATTATAAAAACCACCACCATCAACACTACCACCACCATCAACACCACCATTACCCTCCTGACCAATACTCCTATCACCTCCACCACCACCAATAACATCATCATCACCACCAATACACCCCCAGTACTCCCCCTCCACCATATACACTATACTATCTCCCCATTTTCGACCACGTTCTGGTATTTACAATGCTACACTGAATCAAATATTACGTTAGAACAGTTCACTTGACTGTAAACCTTCAATATAGGAATTGCTGCTTAGCCCAGACCCTAGCTTTCCTTCTCTCTCCCTCTGTCTTCTTATCTCTGTCTCTGTCTCTCTCTGTCTCTCTCTCTCTCTCTCTCTCTCTCTATATATATATATATATATATATATATATATATATATATATATAAATATATTTATATATGTATCCTATTTTCTCTATGAATATATATGTTTATGTGTGTGTGTAAATCTATATTTCTCTTTCACTATCGAAATATTCCATAACCTCTCTCTCCTCTCTCTGTATCCCCACCCCCACCCCCACCCGTCTCTTTCTTTATTCTGTGTCTCTTTCTTTCGCCCTCTTTCTCTCTCACTCTCTTTCTATTTTTCTCTCTCCTCACTCATTTCCCCCTTCACTGGTCTACTCCTTATCCTAAATAACTCTTTTACTACCTCGCTTTTCCTCTCTCGCATTCTGGAATTTCCATTTCTTACCTTCTCTCTCTCCCTATATCTCTCTCTCTCTCTCTCTCTCTCTCTCTCTCTCTCTCTCTCTCTCTCTCTCTCTCTCTCTCCCTCTCTCTCTCTCTTCTCTGAATTAATTTTCCAACAATCCGTTATCGTTACGGTTATCATCACCAGCCCTATAATTCCAATCACAATCATCACCACTATCAACATCTGAACCAAGCAGTAGTTTCTACCAACCTCACAACCACAGTCACAATCAACACTACCACTACTAACAACACCACCATCGCCACTAATAACACCACCATCATCACCAACAACAACACCTCTAATACACCCTACACGGGCATCACCAGCATTAACACCAACACCAACAATGCCCCACCAACAACACCACTATAAACAACGCCATCACTAACAGCAACAACGTAAGATCTAATAT
>OZ024755.1:8892321-8894821 GCA_964016885.1 Eledone cirrhosa
TGTCAAAATTTATTCTATGTATGCATTTTCTTTTTCTTACTAATCTTTTTTTTTTTTTTACTGGAGTAGAAAAAGAGTGAATTCAATTTGATTGCTTAAGACATATGATATTTTCTCAGAGCACCTTCTTTGTATGATAATTGGTAAGGTATGTCTCTGGCAAATACATAATGGGTGGACTTTCCTGTCAAGTTGCCACTTCTTTTGTCATATTCATTTTATGTTTTCTTCAACTTTTATATAGCTACTAACCATCTCATATAGATATCAGAACCTAAGAAAGAGAACTTTGAGGGGAGGATATTACGTGTATATATGTTGCCCTCACCACTTATCTGTAAAACTGCAAACAAATGCAATATTTGCTTTTTACGGTGCAACATAAAGAAGAAATTTCAAAACTGAAATTTTTTCAATTGTATTTCTGATATATACGAATCAAAATGATTTCAACAAGTATTCAAAACAGACTTCAGTTCAATATCTCTCTTTATCTCTCTCTCATTATATATATATATATATATATATATATATATATATATATATATATATGTGTGTGTGTGTGTGTGTGTGTGTATGTATATATATATTATATATATATATATATATTTTATAGTGGAAAGAGAAAACAAAAAAAAAAAAACGTGGAAGCGAAGAGGCAGTACAAAATGTTAATATTAGTTTCACGCTTGATATGTATAAATATGTGGGGATATGTATAAATATGTATATATATATATATATATATACGTATATATATATATATATATATAAATATATATATATATATATATATATATATATATATATAAATATATATATATATATATATATATATATATATATACGTATATATATATATATATATATATATATATATGAATTGAATAGTAAATATATATGCATGTGTGTATATGAAATATGAATTTATGCACTTGTCTATACATATATACGTATACATGAATATATAAATACTTACTAGTCGTATATGAGTTTATATATCTATGATATATGTGTGTGTGAGTCTGTATGTGTGTAAAACCTAGTTTAGACATGTACATATATTTATATATATATATGTATATACATACATATATATATATATATATATGTATTGAGTTTATTTGCACTTATATATATATATATATATATATATATATTTCAAAACCGACATTTTTTCAATATGTCTTTTGGCTGATTCTAACAACATATAAGGCTTTACATCTCGTTTCCTTTTAAGAAAATTCCTAATCCTGAATATTAGAAGCTTTTGATAATATATAATATATCCTGGGCGATAAGATGATGTTAACATTTCCCTTTATTTTCTGCAGGGTAGGATAAAATACACGACTTGAGAAGAGCTATAAAAATATCAACGGTAGCTACCTATAGCACAATGAAAGCTCAGTCTATACCTAGAATATATATTTCTTAGAGGAATTGAAAGTACAATATCTCACAATTCCATATTTAAGCATGGTCCATGAAGAATATGTGTTGCTATTTATGGTCATGATGATTGATACCACAAACTCTGTGTACCCACCTTAAGCATTATATGACTGGCCTAATCACTAACTTCTGCTCAAACACGTTATTTTAACCATAAGGCAAACAAACTGGCTAGTTTCATCTGGGAGGAAAACAAAATGTCAGCTAGTACGATAATTTTCAAATGAGATTTACCTGGGCAATCATCGTATAGAAGGATGCATTCAATTCTCTGAACCAAATGTAGAGTGTAAATAAGTAGAAGGAGGTGCATGGGTGTGTATTGAAATATGAAAATCTAAAGTATACTTTTTCGGTAAATAAAGTGTTTACTCTTCACATCAACGTTAAAATATGTTTAGTTAAAAATAGTATAACCATACATTTGAAATTAAGAGCTGTCAAATGCATTATGAAGTGTATATATATATATATATATATATATATATATATATATATATATATATATAAATGAAAGGTATAGAAATTGTTGTAGCGAGAAGCTAACAGTATTTCATAACATGGAATAACATATCTCTCTCTCTCTCTATATATATATATATATATATATATATATATATATATATAGAGAGAGAGAGAGAGAGAGAGAGAGAGAGAGAGAAATAAATAGATGGATAGTTAGATATTTGTGTATTTGTATGTTATATATATATATATATATATATATATATATATATATGCAATAAAATTGAAACAGACGCATTACACACACTCACGCCTACATTCAGACGCATACATATATATATATATATATATATACATATCTGTATGTGTGTGTATGTGTGTATGTGTATATATGTGTGTAATTATTTACGATCTGATTTATTATACCCCTTCAGGTGTCAAAGAATATCAAACGGCTTACTCATCGATATTTGTTTAGTGATAAAATCAATAAAACAATTGAAGATTATTGAACGTAGAATTGCAATCACGTGACGTAAATACGAGATAACAATATTGTGGAAAAAATAGTTTTTCACTC
>OZ024755.1:8901233-8903733 GCA_964016885.1 Eledone cirrhosa
GATGTTCGTTTTGTGGTTGTGTTTTTGCGGTTGTTCTTTTTTGTGTTTTGTGATTGTTGTTGTTTTCTCCTCTTTTAGAGATGATTTCAGTGGGTGGTTGTGAATCTTAATACTGAAGAAATTTTAATAAAAGGTTCAGATGCGTTAATGAGCAGATTTCTGTAACACTACATCGTTTACATTTTTGTCTGTCACAAATGAAGTAAATCTTCCACTAATATTCATTGCGTTTACATCTGTTTTGACGTCCAACATTTCACACATGACCTGAACATATTACCAAATTTGGAGACCTATATTTCACATATGACCTCGTCTTTCTACTATAGCTGGAGCTCTACACATGTTTTACTGTATTCTATTTCTTCTCCAAACGTTGTAAGTTCAAATTCTTGTATTGACTACTATTATGTGCCAGTCATGTACTGTGGTAGATTCAATCGATGAAACAGTTCTACTACAAATCTGTGGCTCGTGTAACAAGATGAGAATTCATTCTTTGTTATAAGCGGTGAATTTACAGAGTCGTTGCAGTGAAAGCTATTATACGTTGCGGCATTTGTTTCAATTCTTTGCGTTTTCAGTTCAAATCCCACCGATATCAACCTTTTTTTTTTCTTTTTTTTTGTGAGGGGAGGTCAGTTTAAAATAATGTACCTCGCTAGAGCGGTTGTTTCGTGGAATTGTTTGAGCGTCGGATCAGATGGCTTGAGGTGTTTGTTCCGGATCTTTTGGCTCTAAATCCAAACCCTCTTATGATTTACTCTGCTGGTAGATTTAACCCATCACCCAGTTTAACACTCCCAGTGGGCCTTTGGGTTCATTTAACGGAATTCGCTCTATTGTATGTATTTAGAACAGGTTTGTCTTGGAAACAACTTAACACCTCCATCCATCCCTCAAGCCACGAAGATCCCGAAAAGTGTTTGGGTATTTATTACTCTTTTCTCCCAAACTAGACACCATTTTTTTAAATGCATGTAGTGAGTTGTATTGAAAATAGAATCGGAGGTCCCGGAAGCTGTATATATGAGATGTCCGTGCCCATTTTACCTCATTTCCGGCGTGAATTCCATGTGGAAATGAATAAGCGCTACGACAAACCATTCGTCCATGTAAAATTCATATTTTATGTGAAAATTATGGAACGGAAGCAATCTCATTTCCCCTTCTCATACAAATTTAGTTCGATCCGTTATCTTATTAGTTGGTCAATACTAACAGGTATTACTCTCTCAAAAGTTACCAATATTCATTTTAGTCAATCAACGGGAGGTGAAAAAATGTTCTGATATATACGGAATATATTTCAACAGAAAACATTAGGGGTTCATACATATACATATATATATATATATATATATATATATATAGAAAGAGAGAGAGAGAGAGAGAGAGAGAGAGAGAGAGAGAGAGAGAGAGAGAGAGAGAGAGAGAGAGAGAGATACTCACACACACACATATATATATATATATATGCATGTGAGTTTTTGAGTGTTTCGAGTATACGTGTGTATGAAAGAAGTATATATGTGCATATGTGTATATGTGTATGTGGCTAAATATGTATGCGTCTATATACCTTGTCCGTTTGAAAGCCTCCATTTTTCACAATTTTCCATTTCTTCTCCCAGTAATATAGCGAGCAGAACATTAATAGAATAAAACACTTGTATATCAAAGACTTATCGAACACGCCATCAATTTAGGTAGACTTTGATTAAGTAAGTGGTGTAATATTGCTAGGAACCAGATGGTAACATATTTTACTGGGGATTATTTTAGTAAATACCTATATACACGTTTATCACATGCCTATATGTATATATATATATATATATATATATATATATATATATATATATATATATATATGTCTGTGTGTGTATGTGTGTATGTATATGTTTGAATATATCATATATATCATTTATTTTTGTATATGTATGGTATGTATACAAGAATATATATATATATTTATATATATACATATATATATATATTAATGGTGGTGGTGGTAGTAGTAGTAGTAGTAGTAGTAGTAGTAGTAGTAGTAGTAGCAGCAGCAGCAGCAGCAGCAGCAGTAGTAGTAGTAGTAGTAGTGTTTTCATAACATATGTAACGTTAACACTGGAATTAAAGACCTCTAAAGTATAAAACATCGATTAATTGGAATTCTGTCTCTGCTATACATCTATCAATATATGACAGTATTGACTATTGATTATATCCTATAGACTATAGTTTGACCACTAATATCACCAATCTGTGTGCTTCAACGATTACCAAGTGATATATAAAATACAAAAAGTCGTACTTAGAGACTGTGAGGCGTCGAATCATATCGGTAGAACGAGGCATTAAATACCTTGTGATATTTAATCTGGATCTCTATGATATGATTTCAAATCCCGCCAGGGTTAACTTTGCTTTTCTTCTTTTCATTGTTGATAAATAAAGTACAGTTCTGGGATCGATTCTTCTTCATCTCTCTCTTTTTTTT
>OZ024755.1:8908733-8963733 GCA_964016885.1 Eledone cirrhosa
CCACCCACACCGCCACCAACACCGCCACCAACACCACCACTAACACCGCCACCAACACCACCACTAACACCGCCACTAACACCGCCACCAACACCGCCACCAACACCGCCACCAACACCGCCACCAACAGCACCACCAACACCACCACCAACACCACCATCAACACCACCACTAACACCGCCACTAACACCGCCACTAACACCATCACCAACACCGCCACCAACAACACCACCACCACCACCAACTCAATTACAAACACAACCTTCAGCAGCAGCAGCAGCAGCAGCAGCAGCGATAATATCAAAAGCTGCTTTGTGGAAAGAGGATGTAAAGATTGTCGTTCTGTGTTTGAGGAAGAGAGAGAGGGAGAGGGGGGGGGTCTTAAACATCGATCACTCTGTGGAAGGGGGGGGGTAAGAGTATGGGTGCGGGAAAGAGAGGAGGAAAGAGAAAGAAAGCGGCGATGGCGATGGTGCTCATTTTTAAAATAAAATCTACTCAGTAACAAATCTTTATGGGATGGAAATTGTAAGAGCTTGTGTATGTGTGTGCGAGAGAGAGAGAGAGAGAGAGAGAGAGAGAGAGAGAGAGAGAGACAGAGACAGAGAGAGAGAGAGAGAGAGAGAGAGAGAGAGAATGAGAGAGAGAGATAGAGAATGAGAGAGAGAAAGATATATATATATATATATATATATATATATATATATATATATATATATATATATATATATATACAGTGAGAGAACTAGAAGAGGAATTACTTTTACAAAAGTTATAGTTTATCTTAAAGTTACCAGTTATATCCACGGGACAATATGCTATCCCCTGAGTTTCAAAATGAAACTGAATTGGTACTTGGATATATATGTAACAACATCTAGCCACTTTCATCTGGGGTATACCAGATGATAAAGGCAAACCATAGTATTGTAATTATCAAAAATAGGGTAAAAAATATATAACATGCATCGGGATTCCATCTGACCAACAATTTGGCCGAAAAGAAAATGTCAAATCTGTGATCAACAAGCTTGAGATATATAGCAAGCAGCATCGGTAGAGAGTCGGACACCATGCTTTGAAGCATAGAGTTACGTCCCATTATGATCTGAGTTCAAATCCCGCCGAGGTTAACTTTGCCTTTCATCCTTACGGGGTCGATAAAATAAAGTACCAGTAATGCACTGGGCAATTGCTGGCCTTGTGCCAAAAAGTAGAAACAATTATTTAAGTTGAAGCCTCAACAAACAACCATTTAATTTGAAGCAAAGCAGTAAGATAACTACTGAATACAATAAGACATATTCTCAAGATCCCCATATTATTTCTAGCTCTAGCGCCAAATCTTTACATCAAGCAATCTATTATTATGATTTATTACAAGGATTCTGAACTGGAAATAAACATAATTTTAAGCACGAAGATAAATACAAGACAGATAGAAACTGAAGTTCTAAATACTGTAATAAATAGGAACAATACATAGAAGTGATATCATGTCTTAACAGAATATACTGCTCCGCCACACCAAGAATAAAGGACATATACCATTAGATATGGATACAGACTGGTATATATATATATATATATATATATATATATATATATATATATATATATATATATATATATATAACGAAGGAAATGTGGTAAGGAACCAGATGGACCATAACGCACCAAAGTACTCAATACTTAGGGTAGTAGAATGGGAAATAGGAACAAGTATGACCCTGATGGCATAGCTCAAGCCGTTTCAACGGCTAATTCTGGACTAAAAAAGCACTAGAATTAGCCGTCGAAACGGCTTGAGCTCTGCCGTCGGGGTCATACTTGTTCCTATATATATATATGAGTGTGTGTGTGTGTGTGTTTACATATATATATGAATATATAGAATGACTCACACATCTGCATACATACACCCTCATACACATAATTCTTATATTTCACAGACAAACAGCCGTTTACACATTCAAGCACACAAACAACCATACATACACACACATATAAATGTGTGTGTGTATGTTCTTATATGCATATATGTGTGCATGTCCATATATATATATATATATATTTATATCTTTGATTTCTACTGATCAAAAGACCCTCTTTTTTTATTGCAGTTATGTAAAGTCACTTCCCTTTTAATCAAAATTTGAACTCAAAACAGTAAATTTTCTACCTAAACAGCAGTCATGTCTACCGTCTTTGTAGTATTGTTATCAACACACATAAATATGTCAGAGTCGTAACAAAGAGAATAAAGAATCCAATTTCAGACAAAAATAAGAAAAGAAATAATATATATATAGAGAGAAATAAAAATCTAATTATTAGAAAAAAATACTAAGAATGTGGTGGAGATGAAAAAAAAATAGGTTGAGTTAACGTTTTGTTTTGCTCACCTGACTTACATCATATCTGACTTTAACTGAAAGGATCAACAGGTCTTTGAAAATCAAATATCAGATGTGAACCAATAAGACTTAGCGCTGCTGACTTTTGCTCTAACAGAATCATGTAGAAACCTAGCCTCAAGCCAGACGACAAAGAAAAGTATTTCTTCGTTTCTGTTCTATTTTTTTTTTTTTTAGATATCTTTTATTCATAATTTATTGGTTTCTCCCTTACAAATGACCACATCGATTTCTTTGACAAATACAGGCTATATATTATCCGACGTTATTACTTGCTGTTCTGAGTTACTCTTGTTTACATGGCTTGGGTTTTATTGATGTCGATAAAATAAAAAACACAAATAAGATGGCAGACAATTTTGAAAGATGAACGAAATGGTTCCAAATCAGTCCATTAACAACTATAAATGTCTGTGTCAGACATTAAAAACGACATCAAATGTGAACGAAAAACCTTACGTCTGCAGCAATACTTGAAGATAAAAATAGTCTCATTTTTCTCTTTTATAGAAATGCGACTATACGAAACACAACGTAATGTAAATGAAAAACAAGAGATTTTCAAATGAAAAAGTAAAATTACCATGAATTTGTCCAATGATATTGTATGGCTTGTAATGTGTATCAATCGTATCTTTAGGAATGGCTTTCGTATTAATATATAAACAGATTTTCTTTCAGTATTATCGTTCATTATGCGGTAAATAAAGCTATTAACATCTACAGGTAATTTTATCTATCACTACTTATTTGATTTGATATCAACTTAATGTTTCCACCATATATATTTGCTTTCTGTTCTGCTGTCAAATTAGTGATAAGAATGTAAACAAATTATCGATTTCCCCTCTCTGTCCCCAACACTCTTGTAATGTACGACGAATTCCTGAAGTTATGGCCTAATTTCCTGATAATAATTCCTTTCTACAGACTACTAAATCACCGAAGTCTCTCTTATTTTTAATGTTTTGTCTGAGCCAAGTAAATGAGTGCAAGAATTGTATTTTTAACCCTTTTACATCTGGTGTTTTATGTTTTCTTTGTTGGTTCAATTTTTATTCAAAGTTGACGAAGTGAACAGAAATCTTTATGTGAAGTAATTCGATTTTGATGAAGATCTGATCTTCATTTGAAACAATCGTTTTTAACTCTTACCATAACTTTTGCGTACTCTTTATTTTTATTTACATAAATCATATCCATTCTCTTAAACAAACCTGTCAATTCTCTCCGTCCGACGAGGAAATCTCCCACCCACTTTCGCTGTGTGAGAGATGTCTTCTTTTATGAAAAAGGGTATAGCTTTCATTATGTAAATTCTTCGGATTTTGCCTCATTTCTCCCTATTTTGGGGCACTTTGTGGGGGATTTTAGAGGTTGACAAGTCTCCTTAATATTTATCCTCTTCTACCGTATGTACCAATGTCAATGTTATTAGAAGTTTTACAAGGAAACCTAGATAAAGTGGGAACAAGGGCGTCCTGATCCCCCAGTTAAGGAATCCTACTCTCGATAAGTTCTAGTTCTTTTATTCTGTTCTATTATTCTGTTCTGGTCTGGGTATATTACCAGTTTTAGGGTTTACATTTCATACCTGTTCTGGGCCTATTGCGAGTTTTAAGTGCTTATATTTCACATTTGACCTGGGCTTATAACCAACTTCAAGACTGCATGAGGATAGTAGTCGTCAAACTTAAAATTGGAGAAGCTATTTATAGAGAAAGATTCCTTGTATAGCTTCAATTGAATAAATATATTAAGCTATAAATATGATTTCTTCATTTTCTTCAACAAGTTCATGTTACGCGTTTGTAATATATATGTTGATTAAAAGGCCATACGAGAATGTCTGTCACATATTCTTGGAAGAATTCTCAATTTCATTGGTTGAAAATGTAATTGGCAGTGAATATTTGTAAAATATATTTTCAGGATTTTTTAACGAAAATAATATCCAAATTACATTTAAATTATCAATTTTATTACACACACACACACATATATATATATATATATATATATATATATAAATAACGAACGAAATGATATATATATATATATATATATATGTATGTGTGTATGTTTATATGTGTATATATATATATATATATATATATATATATATATATATATATATATATATGTATATGTGTTTGTGTGTGTGTCTGTCTGTATGTATGTATGTCTGTCTGTGTGTGTATGTATGAGTCAATTGCCTTAACTTGAATGCAAGCAGATCTACACCAAACCAATGCTATCCTCCAATTCAAGCATACACAATCGATAAACCTACACTTAACTCCATTCACCACACATAAACCGTACAAGACATAACAGAAACTCAATCACGCCCTTCAAATTTATAGCGAACAATCCCAATATCACAACGGCTAACCTACACCAATTACTGGTACGGGGCTGTTGACATCATCATGCTGCAGTCAGGGCCTATGAGAGGGGGCTCCAGCTGGTACTTTGTTCCGGGCCCCAAGAGCTAAGAAGGCCCCACAGCAGCTATGCAAAATCCATTCTGAGAAGAATCGTTGCCTGCCTCGGGCCCCGAAGGGGTCTTGTAGAACCTTACAAAATTTTTCTTCGAAGCGCTGGCTGTAGTCATCATATTATGCATCAGGGTGGTTGGATTTTTCATATTGTTTAGTGTAAGCCTCTATTTAGTTTTAAAATTGTTGAACATGTAGCTTCAACATTTTTGGTTTTCTTAAGTTAATTGTTAAGTTTAGGGGGAGTTATTTTAAGCGTTGATCAGAATCGTGGTTTGATGTCATTTCATTTGTTCTGGTATGTCGGTTCTTTAAGCGAGATACGGATCTGATTAGGTTAATGGATTATTGGAGAGTTTCGATTTGGCCAGTTCTGGTGCTAATTGTTAACTACGTGGTTTATTTCGGTGTGCATCTCTATATTATATGCGGCGAATTGGCAGAGTCTTAAGAACATCAGATATAATACTTTATGCTATTTGTTCCGGCTCTCTGCTCTCTTAGTTCAAATCCCGCCGAGGTCAACTTTGCCTTTCATCTATTCGAGGTCGATAAATGAAAGTACCAGTCTAGTACTGGGGTCTGATGTACTCAGGCCTGAAGAGGGATGGGGTCCACCAGGCTTAAAATGCCCAAGTAACACCGTATGTCAATACGCAGCCCCTACGACTCTATCAGGAGTTATGGGGACTTACATACTATAGTCATACGTCTCTACATTGGTTCATCTCCGTTGGGGATATATGTTGCCTGAGTCCTAATCCATTATTTGGGCCAGTTAATTTGTCAAACAAATACGAAGCCTGGCTTCACGTTACACGAGGACTTGTGCATTATTTTGACTAATTCATTTCTTGAATAATCACTATTTCGTGTGCTAAATATATGCCTACCTGTTCCACTGATTTCTATCGCAACTAGAGCTAAGCTAAACAATAGAATAATTTATTTCATAGATTGTGTTGAGCTTGTCTAATCATAAAATAATTACAAATTCCTTATCGTTAGTAACAAGCAATTCACTGTTTCCATCTAAATAGTTGAGAGTAAGTGATTTTAATAAAATTACTGCTCTGATAATGTTTTCAATTCACAAATCCAAACGAATTTGAGGATTCCAATTATAGAGAGATAATTGCAATACGATGATATTAAGCTTTTCTTCGTTGTTGTTCAGCAGTTCTTCTCTCAGTTGTAGTCCTACATAGGGAGAGGTCTCAGAGACTCATCTCACTTAACGGGAACTTGCTTTATCTTCTCTGAAGCCAGCATTAATGTTTTCTTCAATCAGTTTGTCATCTTTACTATTTCTATATAATGTCATTTTAGGTGGGAGTTTATGTCGGTGTTGAATATACAACAAACGCGGTAGTTTCTCTGTCGTCTGAGGAATTAACACGAGCCTAGTGAGATTTTCCCTACAAGAACTTCACTATTTCAACTAAATATCTATTTTGTTATTGATAACGAAATTATTCAGTGAAATGGTTTAGGATAAAACACAACAGTGAAGGTACTAAGTTCTCAGTTAAAAAGAATAATTAAAATGTCCACCATCTAAACAATTTAGCGACAAGCATTCTTTTTAAGCAATGTCTTTACACTAACACACAAGAGACAAAAACTTCGCAAATACAAAAATAATCAATAAAAAGCACAAAAAATTGCCTTAAGGGAAACAACTGCAAAACGATATGAGTAGTAATTTCCCTTGAAAGTTTATTCTTTTCTCTTCTTCTTCACCCACGTATTCCTGAGAGGCTCGTTGGGGCAGAGTCCTCAAGTACTCCCTCCAGTGGATCCTATCAGAAGCAACCGTCCTCAACTGAACCGGCTGGATCCCCAAGTGGGACCAAACAAACTCATGGATGTTATCCAAACATCTTTCTCAGAGTCTACCCAAGGGTCTCCTGCCGGTTGGTTTTGCCCGTAAAATTTGTCCAGCGATTCTTTCCCGAGACATTCTAAGCACATGCCCATAGTATCGGAACTGTGATCTCTCAACTCGGAGAAGTAGTGGCTCTACCTGGAGTGACTCTCTGATCTGCAAACTACACCATCTATCTAGTAATGTTACTCCAAAGATCCTTCGGAGAAACCCCATTTCGACCGCTTGCATTCGCGATCGTATTATTTCGGTCATTAACCAAGATTCATGACCATACATAAGGGTTGGCACAAATACCAAATAGAAGATAGCGAGTTTAGCTTTTATGTCTACCTGCCTTCTTCTGAATACTGAATGTTTAAGCTGGTACATTGCTGCACCAGCTCCTGCTATTCTTGCACTTAATTCAGCCCCCTGCCTTCCATCACTCGTGAACACGACCCCGGGATACTTGAACTTCTCTACCTGCTTCAGTGGAACTCCATTCTCATGTAGAATGCACAGCACAGGCTTCCTTGCGAGAACGAGTGTCTCATTTCGTAGTTCTGATTTTCATTCCAGCCATGCAGTACTCGGTATCAAATCTATCAAGTGCAAATCGAAGATCACCTTCTGTCAAATTCCAGCCAACTGATTTTACACTCGCCAGTCGTGATACCAATTCCAACCCGGTTGCGCACTTCAATCTTGATTATGTAAATAATTGTTTCTACTTTTGGCACAAGGCCAGCAATTACCCCTCCCCCTCCCCCAGTACATTACTGGTACTTTATTTTATCGACCCCTTAAGGATGAAAGGCAAAGTTAACCTCGGCGGGAGGAGAGGTGACAGTACGCACCCTTGGCGGAGTCCGACTCCCACATTGAATGGTTTCGATTTAGCACCATTTATCCGAATACAAATACCATTTATCCGAACATAAATACATTAAGTTTAATGAGATATTAAATAACAAAATAAATAATGGTTCTGATAGATTGTTTCCATATCGGGAAATAACTACAATAAAAGCATTGAGAGTAGCCTCCCCTTGAAATGTTATTTTATTGTTAAAATAACTTCGGAAATTGTTGAAGTCAGATCCATCTGATATAAATGTTGTGTGTCTAGATAGATGAGAAACAAAACGAGGATGTGGTTTATGGAACACCCAAATGATTTAGAAGTCGACCTTAAGTAGAAGCAATAACATTAAGAAAAACATGAACGACGCCACATTATTTTGTTTTGAAAATTTTGAAAGTAGGTTTATAAGTATGAATTTTCAGTAGCTTTTCGTAGTTGTCTCAGTGACCTAGCGGAAGATACGGTGGAGATCCTGGTCTTGGGTTCAATCCTGGTTTAAGAGATTCATGTAATCTTTCTCAGTTTTTATTTTACATCCCATAAAAAAAAAACTGAAAAGTTTTACCGGGAACTCTACTCCCGACCAGGATCGAACTTCAGACCAGAATCACCACCGTCTATGATTCCTCCAACTATGCCGCCGAGACAGCTATTAAAATCTATTTAAAATTCACACTTATAAACCTACTTTCAAAATATTGTTAACTTTCATTTTTAAAGTAGGTTTATAATTATTAATTTTCATTATAATTTTTGGAGCTGTCTCAGTGGCCTAGCGGTAGGAACGAGAGACGGTGGCGATCCTGGTCTTGGGTTCAATCCTGGTCAAGAGGGACGTGTAATCCCCTTCAGTTTTTATTTTACATCCCATAGAAAAAAACTGAAAAGGTTTACCAGAAACCCTACTCCCAACCAGGGTCGAACTTCAGCGCAGGATCACCACCGTCTATGATTCCTCCAACTGAGACAGCTACAAAACCCCGACGGCTGAGTCCCGGCCGTTTCCACAGCTAGATCCAAACAGTTTGGATCTAGCTGTCGAAACGGCCGGAGCTCAGTCATTGGGATGCAAAAACATATATATGAATAAGGTAAGCACAAATCAGAGTAGATTTAAATATCACAGAGAGAAAGAAAGAGAGAGAGTGGGGGGGAAGAAAGTGGGTGTGACAGAAATGAAACATGGATTACAAGTTAAAATATAGTCTAGATCAGGCATGTCAAACTGAAGATCCTTGACGAATTTCCTTGACTTCCATACAGAAACCGGTTGTAATAACAGTCGATCACTAAATAATCTAAATAATAGTTGAGAAATTGGATAAAATAACCTTAGAAAAAGCTAACTTTGATATGTAAAATTGGGGTGGGATTGCTGTGTATTCTAATATTTTCGTGTATGAGCCCCCACCCTCACTCACCCATATAAACCTGAATTTCCCCGGGGCCCCCAAAATCTAAATCCAGCCCTGGATACCGGGTTTGATCTCACTACATGGTAACTTTTGAAAGTGCCATTTGCCATAGCATCGAGTCGACTCAAGGTTTGTGAGTGAAATTAGATAGGCGGAAACTGTTTGAAAGTTTGTCGGATGGCAGTGCCCGTCATTCAAAGGGCTAGCCTTGTCACACAGTCTACTGAATCTCCCTGAGTTACAAGTGTCTGTGGAATGCTCAGCCACTTAGACGTTGTCTTCATGAGCAGGCTGTTCCGTTGATCACATAACTGGAACATTCATCTTCGAAATCGACGGAGATCCATTCATGAAAAAAACACATCTGCGGTCGCGTATATTCCCGTAAACAAACACATATGTAGCTGTGAATGAGAGAAGAAACGAAAGAATGAGTGGTATTTACAACGAATTACGTACGTATTGAAACTGTGAAAGGAAGGGAGGGAATTCTGCCGTGTATATAGCATTATCGTGTTTTAACAATGGCGGACTCTCCGAATGATGTACGAAACCGAATTAGAGTTGGAGTGCTCACAGGTAAATAAACCAATTATTTAAACTATTTTTGAGAATCACATTGAATTCTTTGAACTCCATTCTATTTTCTGTGTTAGTTACATCTGTTGTCGATAATAGCTTTTGTAAACATCACCTTAAGTCTCATCACTTAGCTTCGTAACGTTATTATTAAATGTCGAAGTTTAAGAAGACACTTTCTTCGTTTCATTTTAATCTTTATAATTTCATCCTGAAACTTTAGGGAAAATTATTCACAAAACTATAAATAACAGTTATTATTATTATTTTTCGTCGTGTATTATTTTTTTTTTTTAATTCTTTGATTTAAGGTTCTGTTAAATAATCTCTCCGGGTAAATAACCAAGTGTGGTGTGTGTGTATATATATACGTTAATTACACACACCCAGCATGTACATTACATCTCCGACTTACAAAATGTATTTTCGATAACTTTTAGCATTAGTCTAGTTTTTGTTCTTCTTTCTCTCTCTGACTACACTTGTTATTAACCTTATTCATTATTCAACTTTGGCTTTGATATATCTCTTTATTAGTATTTTCTCATATATATTAGTTAAGTATACTTCGGTATATATATATATATATATATATATATATATATATATATATATATTAGCAGGGAAAGCGAACGTTTTGTCGACAATAATGATGATATATATTCTTATATTTTTTATAGTATATTTTAAATGTAACTAGCAGAATGGACCGGCGTTGCTCAATCGGTTGGGTGGTTCTCGAGTTTTAGGGAGTCAGACAGACATTCTCTGTTTTAGATATATTGATTACTTATATACTTTTTAAAACACCGGGCCTTTATCTATGTTTATGGGTGTATATATATATATATATAATGTATGTATATGCGTGTGTATGTAAACATACCGATAATCCGAATCGTAATGTTTTCATTTGTTTCCGCTATATTTTTAATTTTTTTTTTCTAACTCTACATACATTTCTAACCATCATTTAATTTCTGTACAATACGTATGAACATAAAAATATTGTCGAGCCATCAGTTTTAGAAGAAAAATAAACAACCCTTTATAGCTTGTATGAATAGTGCTAATAGACGCCACCAAATGTATTTTAAAATGCATTAAAGCCTACATTGTTGGTGTCAGTATTGGGTCGTGGGTGAGAAGGCTGCTTGTTATATTACAATCTTATCTTACACAATCCAGCATGCGAAAACAGACACCAAAGTGAAGATGGTGCCATGAATTGCTACTGTATTTTCTATACTTAAGTTGAACTGTTTTATTGGAATAATACTATGTTTGATAACGACCTGGCTGCTGCAGGTTACCGGGCCAGGTCTCTGGTTTGAGGATAGCTTCCTCCTCGCCTTCCACCAGTCGCAGGGGCCCTAAAAAAGGTCACTGGCACTGCCCTGACTGAACGGCAAAAATGTGTAATTCTCATAACAAAATAAGATATATCATAAGCAACTTCAACCGGCAGAAACCGGTGTTTAAATCTTGTTTCTGTAGTAGGAACTATGTTAGGTGAGTTGTCTATGTTGGCTAATTGAGTCGTCTAGATGTAGTAGAAGACTAAAGAAAGTTGTAAAAAGTTGGTATAAATGTTGATCAGTCATATCGAACACACCTCAGAGGCGTTCTAGCCATGAGCATCCCACTATTTTTCAGACTACATAGAATTTTTGATAGTATAAAGACTATGCAATTTTTTTGTCTTCCTTCTAATTTTAAAGAGTTAACCCTTTTGATACCAATAAGGTAACAATAAAGTTGAGTGTTATTTATGTAAAACTGAAACTTTAAAAACTGATTCTTAAACCTGTATAGAGGGTACGAATAAAAATTGAAACTCCATCGGTTACGACGACAAGTATTCCAGTTGATATGATTTATCAGAACAGCCTGCTCATGAAATTAATATCTAAGGGACTGAAGATTCCACAGACATGCATACACTGAACATAGTTTTCAGAGCGATTTAGCATGACACAGAATGTGACAAAGCTGGCCCTTCGAATTACATATACAACCCATTTTTGCCAGCTAAGTAAGCTGGAGCAACGTGAAATAAAGTGCTTTGCTCAAAGACACAGCACCTTGTCGGGAATCGAAACCATAACCTTACAATCGTGAGCAGAATACACTAACCACTAAGCCATTTGCCTTCACAGTTGGTATGAATAGTGTCAACAAATACCACCAAATGTAGTTAATTTTTTTGTAACTGTAGTCCTAATAACATACACTTATCATTTCATCATCATTGTTTACTACCTGTTTTCTCTGTTAGTGAGAGTAGGGCATAACATCAAAAACAGCTCAGTATTCAAATGGAGCCCCTGACCTCCAAGTGGGTCATTGTTGTTGAATTAATTAATGAAAAATTTGGAGTAAAGGTTTTAAATCTTTTCAAAGCAGAGCCCCAGCATGGCAGCAGTCTAATGACTGAAACTAGTAACATAATAATATAATATTTTTTAATTTTTCCTTTCCTTAGTTCATTTTTATTTGTTCCACTTATTTCAGTAAGTGACAGCTGTTTTTCAAAGAAAGCTGATGACAAAAGTGGAGCTGGTCTCCGTGCTCTCATTCTAGAAGATAAAATGTAAGTATGGTGCTTGTGGTTAATTTTTTTTCTTTGTTTATTTTTTTCTTAATGACTATATATCCAGTTTAGAATAGTTACACCATATCCTGGCGTGTTAAAAGATGTGACTAAAAGGGTTGGTACCGTGAAGGGGATTTAGCTGTTTCTGTCTTGGACACCCTTCTTAATGCCAACCACATATAAACATGGTCTGGGTGCTTTCTATCATGGCACCAAAACGACCAAATGACAGTTTAGACTGGGTACATTTTCATTGCGTCACCAGGGTGACCACCTTACAGGGTAGACCAGGTGCTTATTGTCATGTCACCAGCACAACCACTTTACAGGGTGGACTGGGTGCTAGTTGTTGTGTCATCAAAGCGACCACTTTAGCAGGGGTATTGCTGTGTTTTTTGTCGTAATAAAAGGATTAAAACTTGTCAGCTCAAAATAGTTTTTTTTCCAGGCAAATTATGAAGAAAATATTGTGAACAGAAGTTGTTGACCATCCCAACCAAACAGTTGGGTCCTATTTACATTGTTGAAATGCCAACTATGACTGTCTCTTAGTCTTAACATTGGGGTGTCTTAAGCACTTCCTCAGTGATACCATTATTTTTGTTTTCGTTGTTCTTGAAATATTTCTGAGTCATAACTTTTCTGGGTGTTAACATATTTACTTTAGTCTCTTTCCTATTTTTAATAATTTTTTTTTCTTTTTTACTTGATAAATATATGTAACTACAATGAGCATTTTAAAGTAATTTTCTCAGTTAAAGTTTAGATTAGCCTTGTGGTCCTCATAACACTCTTTTTTAGGCAAGGTTTTACAGCCAGATGCCCTTGCTGGTGCAAGTCTTTTTAGTTGTTCCTTATAACATGCTGGAATACAGTGTGCCTACTCTAAATCAGATGGTATAGCATAGACCTGTAACTCATGAAGGAGTCGTAGGGGGTCAGCGTATGGGCATAAGGCATTTTTAGGGCATTTTTATTCCTGGTGGAGCCCAACTCCTCTCCAGTTCTGAATACAGCAGATTTCTTCCAGAGAAGGATGGGAGAGTGAGAAAGAGGTATAAAGGAAAACTCGAACCCAGTATTAGACTGGTATTTTTTTATTGACCTTAAAGGCAAAATTGACTTCAGCAGGATTTGAACTCAGAGTGCAGAGAGTTGGAATGAATACTGCAAAGTATTCTATCTGACGTTCTAATTACTCTTCCAAGTCACCACCTCTAAATCAGATACACACAGTCAAATTAATTTAATTATTTTTAATTATTTAATATATAATTTGTAAATAAATAAATAAAATAGCAATTAATAAACTAAGTAAATAATTATGAGAAAATATGAACATGAAAATATATTTACACATAATTTTTGTTGTTTTTATTGGAATGTTGTGTAGTCTCAGTCAAATCCTGTAGGGTGGAGGTGGGGGGACAAAAATAAAACAGCTTATGTGAAATTTGCTCTCAACTGAGAATGTTAGAGAACAAGGAAGGAATTTGAGATCTGAGAGAGAGATAGCCCATATTTTCTTCTATTTTTATTAATATGGCCCAGAATGTATGACAGATGTTCCATTCCATATGTGTGTTCATGTTGTAGTGCCATGATAAAATACACCCAGTACACTCTGTAAAGTGGTAGTGCTGATGTCATAATAAATTGCACCCAGTACACTTTTTAAAGAGATAGTGCTGATGCCATGATAAAATGCATCAAGTACACTGTAAAGTGGTAGTGTGTGTGCCATGATAAAATGCACCCTGTACACTCTGTAAAGTGGTAGTGCTGGTGCCATGATAAAATACCAGTCAAATAATTGGGTTGATGATTAAATTTACTTTCCACCTCCTCCCTTTCTTCATCTCTATCTTCCCCCTCCCTTATGTTTGAATTAATCAACTGCTCTAATGTTTGTTGTCTTATAGTATTCCAGGTGTGATTGAGGTGCAACAAGTAGTTGCAGATGAGTTGCATGAAATTAAGGTTTGTTCTAATTTTGCTCTATTTGTATATCATCACCATCATCACCACCATCACTACCATCACCATCACTACAATCATCATCACCACCACCACCACCATCGTAATCACCACCATCATCGTAATCACCTCATATCATCATCATCACCACCACCATCATCCTCATCATCATCACCATTTTATGTCTTATGTATGCTGACATGGGTTAAATAGGTTGTCATGTTTTGAGATTTAACTGTTCAGCTGACCATGCCTTAACAACTTTTTATAAGAAACCTGTATCCAATTTATAATAGGTATATTGTATTGCTGCATGTTGTAAGAAGTAACTAAAGGTTTGATGTCAGGAAGGGCAACCAGCTGTAAAATATTGTCTCAAAAAGTTCCATCCAACCCTTGTCAAAATGGAAAACATAACATAAGAGTGGTGATGATGAAGCAACGAACCTCTCCAAACATTAACTTAATCAGAAAGTTAGTTAAATCCTATATTCTTGTTTATTTTCAAAATTATTTGACAGACACAGGCAGTGTCTTTTATTAAAAATACAGTAACAAAAGGGTTAATACAGAAGAATACCATGTAATTTTGAACCAGAAAACTATATTTATTAAAGTAAAATAGAAGTATAAAATCTTTTCTTTGAAAACTCTGCCTAAAATGTATGTATTCCAAATTTAATGAATATATTTTTGCTCATGTTATTTTTTTCTTCTTCCAGGATATTCTTAAAGATTGGTGTGATAACCTGAAATTAGATCTAATTCTTAGCACAGGAGGCACTGGCTTTGCCCCTCGCGATGTCACCCCAGAAGTAAGCAAAGATTGCTTTTGTTTTCATTGAGTAGAAGTTAAATCAAACTCTTGATTATTTTAAAAACCTTAGTCAATTATATTTTATTAGAAATATGACAATGAAAGGATTAACCATTTAGCATTTACATTACGGAGGTGGTGAGAGCAGACCTCAGATCACTAAAACTCACTGAGGAGATGACTAAGGACCGTGACAAATGGAGAGATGCTGTGCTGAATAGGACCCGTCCAACCCTTGCAATCAGGGAAAAGCAGACGTAAAATGATGATGATTACTTAATATTTACTATTGTATTTTCATGGTAAATGCTTTACCTCATATAATATCGAATCTATGAGATTTTGATATCATTTATTTTGAAAACAATACCTTAACATAAGTATGAGTGGACAGTTACAGCCGGTTTGAAAAGAAAGAGGTGAGAGAACTCTGGCTGGATATGGCCGGTTTAAATGCTAAAGGGTTAAATTACAGTTATTAGTGTATTGTTGTTTTATACAGCAATGAACTATGTTTGAATGATTCTCATCTGTTTGTGTTATTGGCAGGCAACCAAAATGGTCATTGAGAAGGAAGCACCAGGTCTTTCAGTTGCAATGGTCCAAAAATCTCTGGAAGTAACTCCAATGGCTGCCCTCTCTCGGTATGAAGACATCATCTTTTTTCTTTGTATTCCTTCAACTAAGGTCTTTATTACCATCAACATCATCTGATTGTTACCATCACCACCATTGTCATCATATGATTGTTACCATCCCCATCATCACATGATTGTTACCATCACCATCATCATCTGATTGTTACCATCACCACCATTGTCATCATATGATTGTTACCATCACCATCATCTGATTGTTACCATCACCACCATTGTCATCATATGATTGTTACCATCACCATCATCACATGATTGTTACCATCATCACATGATTGTTAACATCCCCATCATCACATGATTGTTACCATCCCCATCATCACATGATTGTTACCATCACCATCACTAAATGATTGTTACCATCACCATCACTAAATGATTGTTACCATCACCACATGATTGTTACTATCACCATCACTACATGATTGTTACCATCACCATCATTGTCATCATATGATTGTTACCATCACCATCATCACATGATTGTTACCATCACCATCATCACATGATTGTTACCATCCCCATCATCACATGATTGTTACCATCCCCATCATCACATGATTGTTACCATCACCATCACTAAATGATTGTTACCATCACCATCACTAAATGATTGTTACCATCACCACATGATTGTTACCATCACTAAATGATTGTTACCATCACCATCACCACATGATTGTTACCATCACCATCATCACATGATTGTGTATGGAGGCAGAGTATCAGGTGTAGTGTTGGCAAATTTCGGTAGGCATGGAAATGTTAAAGGATACAGTGTCCCGACAGCTAACAACTGATGCAGGTAGTTTGTTCCATGCTTCAGCAGCTCTGAGCATTAAAAAAAAATGTATGTATGCATGTATATATATACATGGCTTAGAGGTTAGAGCATTGGGCTTGCAATCGAAAGGTTGTGAGTTCAATTCTCGGACCGGGTGATGTGTTGTTTCCTTGAGCAAGACACTGGGTCCTATCATTCCACTGAAAGTGGTCGTGAAGGTGCCACGGCAAAAAAGCTCCCAGCCTACACTGTAAAGTGGTCTTGGAGGTGCCACGGAAAAAAGAGCTCCCAGCCCACACTGTAAAGTGGACGTGTGAGTGCCACGGAAAAAAAAGGTTGGTGTTAGGAAAGGCATCCAGCTGTAGAAATCAAGCCAGAATCAGTTCCCGTATAAGCAAGACAAGGTCAGCCGACTGGACACTGCCCACAACAGGACAACGCGTCTAACCCATGCTAGCGTGGAAGAACGGACATAAAACGCTGATGATGATGATGATGATATATATATATCATCATCATTTTACGTCCGCTTTTCCCTGCTTGCAAGGGTGGGACGGGAACCGATTCTGGCTTGATTTCTACAGCTGGAGGCCCTTCCTAACACCAACCTCATTTACAGTGAGTGCTGGGTGGGTGCTTTTTTTTTCCGTGGCACCTACACGTCCACTTTATAGTGTGGGTTGGGTGATTTTTTGCCATGGCACCTCCACAACCACTTTGAAGTGGAATGATAGGGACCCCAGTCCTAACATATCATTTCTACAGCTGAGTAAACTGGAGCAATGTGAAATAAATTGTCTTGCTCAAGGAAACAACACATCACTCAGTCTGAGAATTGAACTCACAACCTTTCGATTGCAAGGCCAATGCTCTAACCACTAAGCCACGTGCCTCCATATATATATATATATATATATATATATATATATATATATATATATATGAATGTATGTATGTTTGCATGTATATAAATACTTCTAATCTGTTTTCTATATGTTTGTTGCCTTCATAGATTAGTGTGTGGTATCCGTGGTAAAACCCTGATTATAAACTTACCAGGCAGTTCTAAAGGTTCTAAGGTAAGATGTAGGCTACATTTTAAATCTGCTATATTTACAAACATATACACACACATTTACACAGCCCACATATATTTACACACATACATATACACATATTTACATATATGTACACATATGCACAAACATGCATATGCATATATATTTACATGTATGCACACATACATACACATATTTACACACACATGTCTACACACACACACACATGTATTTTCACACATGCACACACACACGCCCACACACACACACAGTCATATATATTTTCACACATGCACACACATGAACATATATATTTAGACATGTATATCCAAACACCTATATGTACATATATTTACACACAAGCATATTTACATACATGGAGAGTTGCAAGGGCTGGTGGTTAGGGTGTTGGTTTCAAGTTAATGCTGTCTGGTTTTTACCTTCTTTTATGCCCAATCTCCTTCTTTCTATGCATAAAGTACTACCCTTATTTGTGGTCTCTCTGGTTGCAGCACCACAGACTTATATATAAACTTATTTTGGAGGAAAATCCATAAACGTTTCCAAGTTTCTTTAAAATGAAAACGAGGGCTGCTGTTAAGCAGTTGCTTGGCACGCTAGAAATGGCATTGAAACTTCCCTATAATCACACCCTACCATGGTACCAATGCCTGAAATCGGTCCTAGTTCTGTGACATAAAGCTGTTTATTTATATGTAAATCAAGAACAGTGTGTTTTGTTAGAAACATTGTAATAAAGGGATCAAAAAATGAATTACTGAATAAAGCAAATCTAAATATACAATGAAGAACAAAAATTGGGATGGTCACAATTGGAACGCCTTCGATAGTGGATTTCGGTTTAGTGCTGACCTACGGTTAAACTGCTATATTACATATTACGTTCATAGTTATATACCCTACAAAAAGAAAGAATAAATAAATCATAAATCTAAGGGAAGTAACTCTAAAATCTTAAATTAATTTTAGGAGTGATCTCCCTTAGTAATGACGTCCCAACTAGCATATATGGCAATTTTTTTGTGATAAGGCAGCTTCATTTCCACGCATAAATTAGTTAATAAATAAAAACAAAAATATAAAGGCAATATTTGACAAAAGCGTGATCGTAATATAAATTGTTTCTACTTTTGGCACAAGGCCAGCAATTATCCCAGTGCATTATTGGTACTTTATTTTATTGACCCCGTGAGGAGGAAAGGCAAAGCTAACCTCAGCAGGAATTTTAACTCAGAACGTAAAGGGCCATAACTCTATGTTGCAAAGGTTGGCGTCCGACACTCTACCGATACTGCCAATCCACCACTATTTCTTTATCATGTAAAAGCGCATGGCTTAGCGGTTATGACGTTTTACTTATGATCATAATGTCATCAGATCGATTTACAGCAGCGTATTGTGTCCTTGAGCAAGACACTTTATTTCACGTCATTCCAATCCACACAACTGGCAAATATGAGTTGTACCTGTAATTATAAGGGGCAGCATTATTACACACACACTGTGTCCTGCTGAATATTCATAAGAATTACGTTATGAGTACACATATTTGTACAATGTTCAGTCTCTTGCACGTTAATTTCATGAGCAGACTGTTCCATTATTCAAACAATTAAAAGACTCGTCGTCGAAACTGACGGAAGTCCAACACAAACAATAATATTTTATATACTTAACCTTTAGCACTTACATTACTCTATATATACTATTGTATTTTTGTGGTAAAAGCTTCATCTTACATAATTATCTCACATAAGATCAACTCTACGAGATTTTGATATTATTTATTTTGGGGACAATACCTTAACGTCAGTATGAGCAGCCAGTTATGGCCGGTTTGAACAGAAGAGGTGCGAGAATTCTGGCCCGATATGGCCAGTTTAAATGCTAAAGTGTTAAACATATATTTGGTAACCTAGCTCTTGTTTTCCTCGTTGGATAAGTTTGTTTTCCTTTATTATAAAGGGTTTTTTAATTTTGACACAAAACCAGTAATTTAGGGAAGAAAAAACTGTCAATTAATTAGCACCCCATGAATGTAAAGCGCCATAACTAAATACTAAAATGGATGCTCTAGTAAGAATAAGGCAATATGAAGAAGTTGGTTAGAGGTAAATCAAGGCTAACCACTAACTTAAAAGAGCCTCAACCATTTTGATAGCAACCTGACCAAATTCAGCTCTAGTTCTATTAAATACATCCATTCCATAGGATTCTTATTTAAATTAAAATCTTTCGACATAGTTTTAATTTTTTCAAAATTCAAATGAAATGTATTCAAATGAAGTATATTTCAATGGAAATGTAGTCCTGAAAAGGTTTAAATGCTTGTTGTCGTTGTATGCTGGACATGTTCGTATTTTGTCACATACCAAGTTCTGCTATATTTAGGCTTCATCAAAGGCATTGAATTATGAAAAGCTATGTACTGTATTTTTTCTGTGTATAATACAAGAAATACAAGTAAAAAAGGATGGGGGTTAGGCAAGCGGTATTATACATGAACACTCTTTTTTAGAAATTTGTACTGTGATCAAAAATACCTTTTTAATAAATAATAAAGTCATATCAAACAGAAAAACACTTTTAAAAAATGACTGGAAATTGCCGTGTTAGCTTATTTTTTCAAAATACAAAACTTGGTTTGAAATGGGAAGTATGGTAAGCCTCCTTCTACACAAAATGCTAAACACTTAGTTGTTTTACATTCTTTAACATTATGAGAAACTGAATATTGTAATATGAGATTGAGATTTTGATGGTTAACAATGTACATGTTTATAAAATTATTTACATTTTAAATAGACATTGCTATACTTTGGGATCATTTTATACACAAGTTATATATTTTATCAGGTGGCAAATTGGCAGAGTCGTTAGAACATCAGATAGAATACTTTATGGTATTCATTCTGGCTCTCTGTGTTCAAATCCCACTATGGTCAACTTTGCCTTTCATCCTTTCGAGGTCGATAAAAAAAGTACCAGTCGAATACTGGGGTCGATTCTTCCTCTATAGCTCTTTCTCATTTCCTCTCTCTCACATTCTATCTTTCTCTAGAAGAAATTTGCTCCACCTGGCTCCACCAGGCTTAAAGTCCCCAAGAAACGCCATATGTCAATACAGCCCCTCTACAGCTCTATCAGGAACTATGGAGCCATACTTACATACACATTTTATATTTTTTCTTTCAAGCTTCAGAAATCAGTCATATACTCAACAGAAATTATACACAAAAACATATGGTACTTACACTTCATATCTCAGTATTCTGAACTAGAGAATAGGTATCACTCTGTTTAGATGTATATCTGTAGAGTCCCTGATTTCATGTTATTAAGTTGTTTTAAAGTGTTTATATTCATCTAAAAACCATCCATCAAAATTTTCTGTATGAACATTTGTAATGTTATGTTACAAACACCAGCTTAATAATGAAAAAGTTATTCTACTAAATCCCTCCCAATTCTTGATTTTTAAAAAAATTGTTAGAAATATTTCAATGGAATGTTAATTTTTTTTCTTTTGGTATTTGGAGCATAACTTAATGAAGCTACTTACATAAAATTATGATGGAATGTTTAAATTTACATATAAACATTTTAAACTGAACAGTTTTGTATCATAGAACCAGGGATGGTTTCAGGTGGTTTGGAATCAAAAGGGTTAAACTATATCACTACCTATGAACTACAAATGGTAAAATGTGCTAAAAACATTGTAATAGAACTGCAGAGTTTGTGGGTGCCGCCTACAGCAAAGTTAAGACAATAGTAAAAGTAAGAACAATAGTTGGAGATTACTAAATGGTAAATGTAACTTTTATTGTCTAGCTTTACATTGGCCAGAATTTGTGGAGGAGTTTAAAAAAACAAAACAAACTTGGAGATAATGGAGACAAGGAAATGAAATGTGTTTCTATCAAAATGATGATTAACCCTTTTGATAGGAGCCCTCCTAAAACTGCCCCCAGTTTTATGATGGATAGCCATTTGTTTTAAAGAGTACATCATTTAAACCTTCTATATGGTATGATTTAAGATAAAAGAAGGTAACAAACCTGCTCTGTGTTACCTGTTCTTTATTCAAATGTGACCTTAATTTTCAAGATAAAATCTCATCAGAAGTCAAAAACCTTGGAAAATAGAGAAAAATGTTTTAGCTTGTATGTGCCATCTTTTCTTTCTGTTTATGCCATTACTATGATATTTGTTCCAGCTCACTGCTCTCTGATTTCAAATTCCACTGAGATCAACTTTGCCTTTCATTCCTTTGTGGTTGATAAATAAAGTACCAGTCCAGGAATGGGAGATTGGTGGATATGTTATTAAATCCTTAAATCCTGTTTTGTCTCAGAATTTAACAACTCATCTAACCCATGCTAGCATTAAAAACAGACATAAAGCAGTAATGATGATAGTAATAGTGATGATATATGTTGTACACTTTTAGGGAAAATAAATGTTTGGAAATGTGCAACACTGTAAAAATTGTCTATATTTTCATATTCTGTATATTGACATCTCTGCTGTTGGTTTATTTAATTCTAGGAATGCTTTAGTTTTATTGCTATGGCTATTCCTCATGCAATTAACGTACTGAAAGATGATTATGGTGAGGTGGCATCAATGCATTACTCAATGCAAAAGAATCGTTCATATGAGAAGGAATCCAACTGTAGAAACCAAACTAATCCATTACCAACCAGTTTTGGTCTCAGGGACAAGGTAAAACATTTCAAACTTTCATTATCATTCTTTTATATCCTTTAATTTTTGGTTTCAGTCATTAGATTGTCGCCATACTGGTTCATTGCCTTAACCCTTCTGATTTAGAATAGGTACACTGTATCCCTGTGTATCATAAGAAGCGATTAAAAGGGCTTGTGCCAAGGGCGTGATTGCATTTGTGCCTCTCCAGGGGTACTTTACCTAATTTATTAAACTAATTTATTAAAATCATGGGCAGAGGTGGTGAGAGCTGAGGAGATGACAAAGGTCCGTGACGAATGGAAAGATGCTGTGCTGAAAAGGACCCGTCCCACCCTTGCAACCAGGGAAGCGCGGACGTAAAATAATGATGATGAAATTATCAATAGTTATCAACTATTATTATAGGTAATTTGTTCAAGTCCCGCCAAGGTAAACTTTACCTTTCATCCTTACGAAGTCGATAAAATAAAGTACCAGTAATGCACTGGGATAATTGCTGGCCTTGTGCCAAATTAGAAATTTCCTAATACTTTGCATGTCAACAGCATGGAAAAATATATTAAGTTAGAGGAAGAGAACTTTAATCAGTAAATCCCTCGTTTGCTAAATGTCTCCAGCCTTTAGCTCTCTATTCAGTATTTCTAACTTGAACAGTTCTATCCATTTGTCATTGAAAACCTCTATCTTCCTACAATTTTACTTATCTATCTATCTGTCCTTCGTTCTTTGCTATTTCTTTATCTCTCTATATAATAATAATAATAATAATAATGAAATTATAATAATAATAATAATATATATATATATATATATATATATATTTATCTGCCTCTATTCATCTATCTATTCATCTATCTCTCTATTATCATCATTAACATCTGTTTTCCTTGTCTATTTCTTTCTCTGGTTATATTTTTCTATATCCGTCTGGCTATCTTTTTCTCTGGATATATATCTCTCCTTGCTTATCCATCCATCTATCTATCCCTTTTCTCTTTCTCCATTCCTGCAACCTTTATTGTCTGCCTGTTCATCTATATCTCCCTGTCTATATATCTCTTCCCCCTTACAACAACAACAACGACAAACCAACCACAAAAGCCAAAGCTATACATCTTTCAGATAATAATAATAATAACAACAATACTACTAATAATAATGATACTAATAATAATAATACAAAAATTAAAAACAAAAACAAAATTCCCATTGTGTTTTCAGCATTAACATCAGTTGACAGTATGCTATTTAGAATGAATGTATTCCTGCTTAAGAAACCCCTGAATTTAGAAATTGTATATTGTAAACAAATTTAAAATATTCTTTGTACACCCTGCACAAGAATGACACTAACAATGTATGACACAAGCAACAATGACAACAACAATAGTGCACAACATACCAGGAAGTATTCTCCAGATTAATGCCAGCAAAGCTGTCATATTTTGCTAGATTCACTTAATTGTTATCACAGCCTTAATTCTCTAACTGTGATTCACCAAACCTCCACACTTCTGAGTAATCTAACAAAAGAAATTGTTACATTACATACATATATAAATATATATATATAATAATAAATATATAAATCATCATCATCATCATTTTACGTCCGCTTTTTCCTGCTTGAAAGGGTTGGACAGGTCCTATTCAGCACAGCATCTCTCCACTTGTCACGGTCCTTCGTCATCTCCTCCGTGAATTTCAGCAATCTGAGGTCTGCTTTCACCACCTCCGCCCATGTTTATCGTGGTCTACTCTTCTGCATCTTCCTTCTACTGGGATTTCTTGGCACTTCTTTATATATATCAGACTGGAGGCGGTAAAAACCAGTTAGACCATTACTCACCAGACTACTCGATACTTGGAATAGTAGAGTGGGTAATATGAAAAAGTTCAGGACCCCAACGGCTGAGAGTTTGGATCTAGCTGGTTAAACGGCTGGAGCTCAGACATCAGGATCCTGAATTTTTTCATATGTGTATATGTGTATATATATATATATGTATATATATGTGTGTATATGTGTATGTGTATATATATATATATATATATGTATATATATGTGTGTATATATGTATATATATATATATATATGTATATATTCTTTTATTTTATTCTTTTACTTGTTTCTATCATTTGACTGTGGCCCTGCCGGGGCACTACCTTAAACATTTAAGACTATATTTCTAATGAAATATACTATAATTGAAATAATTAATGAAGAATTGTGAGTGGTTTTCCTAAAATTGTTTCATTATTAAGATAAACAATAAATCCTGCCGAGGTTAACTTTGCCTTTCATCCTTACGGGGTCGATAAAATAAAGTACCAGTAATACACTGGGATAATTGCTGGCCTTGTGCCAAAAGTAGAAACAATTATTAAGATAAACAGAAAAATAGGTAGACTAGTTAACTGATATGGTTAGAGTGAATGATAGAATCATTAAGCTTAGACTAGTCCGAGGTAAGACAACAGCGACAATTATCTCTGCATACCCATCACAGTCTGGACTAACAAATAAACAGAAAGAACACTCTTATGATACCTTCACAGCAGCTACTTCTTTAACGAGAGATTATGTTATAATCATGGCTGGATATTTGAATGGATATGTTGGTCAATGCTGGGAGGGCTTCCGTGGTGTCCATAGAGACTTTGGGTTCAGTACTAAAATGGAGCAGGGATCAGAGCTTGTGGGCTTTTACGATGCTAATGGTCTGATTATCTGCAACACAAATTTCAGAAAACGCAGCTAACCAATTGATCACCTATAGGTCTCATGAGCACAAATGTCAGGTTGATTTTATCCTCACCAGAAGCTGAGGTTGTAAACACAAAGACTCTTCCTGGGGAAGATTATATGAATATATATATATGGATATATATATATATCATCAATGTCCATTTTTCCATGCTAGCATAGAAAAATGGACCTTAAATGGAGATGGTATATATATATATATATATATATATATATATATATATATATATATATATATATATATAATATAAGATCAAAAGATGGTTAAATGAGTTCCATGTATTTTATTATGCGCATTTCAAAAACAAACATCATCATGCAATAATATTTGTGTTTTCATCAGATAAAACAGGAGAACATGATATGAAGGCTAAAAAACACTTGTGGATAGTGCAGTTTTAAATCAACATATCCACAACATATAACTGCACTATCCACAAGTGGTTTTAGCCTTCATATCATGTTCTCCTGTTTTATCTGATGAAAACACAAATATTATTGCATGATGATGTTTGTTTTTGAAATGCGCATAATAAAATACATGGAACTCCTTTAACCATCTTTTGATCTTATATTATGTATACTCCAGTCCTACAAACTGTAGAGTGCTTCTTATCCGATATCTGCATTGCTTTATTGTACTACAATAAAACTCACCTCCTACATATATATATAGCCCATGCTAGCGTGGAAGATGGACGTTAAACAAAGATGATATATATATGTGTGTGTGTGTATGTGTAAATATATATATATGCATATATACGCACGTGTGTATGCATGCATATATATATATGTATGTGTATATATATATATATATATATATATATGCATATATATATATATATGTATATATGTATGTATGTATGTATGTGTATATATATATATATGTATGTGTATATATATATATGTATGTATGTGTATATATATGTATGTATGTATATATATATATATGTATGTATATATATATATATGTATGTATATATATATATGTATGTGTATATATATGTATGTATGTATATATATATATATGTATGTATATATATATATGTATGTATATATATATATGTATGTGTATATATATATATATGTATGTATATATATATATATATATGTATATATATATATGTATGTGTATATGTATATATATATATGTATGTGTATATATATATATATATATATATGTATGTATATATATATATGTATATATATGTATATATATATATATGTATGTATATATATATATGTATGTATATATATATGTATGTGTATATATATATATATATATGTGTGTGTGTATATATGTATGTATACATATATATATGCATATGTATATATGTATGTATACACATATATATATATATATATATATGCATATGTATATATGTATGTATACATATATGTATATATGTATGTATGCATATATGCATATGTATATATGTATGTATACATATATGCATATGTGTATATATATATATATATATGCATATGTATATATGTATGTATACATATATGTATATATGTATGTATACATATATGCATATGTGTATATATGTATGTATACATATACATATATGCATACATATCCCACCCACTCTTTGTATTCTTAGGTGGGAATGTTTCTCTTATATGGAAGGAAATAACCTAATTTTGGACAAAAAGAAAGAAAAAAGAAATAGGCAAAGAAAAGTACACAAATAACAAATCTGATAATTGGAGGAGTGGGTGGTGGTGTTGTTGTTGTTGTTGTTGTTGTTGCAGTGGTGGTGGTTGCTGCAGTGGTGGTGGTGATGGTGTAATTTCCCCCTTTTTTTAATAACTGATGGTGTAATTGGTATGTATGTGTGTGGTGGGTGTGAGAGAGAGAGAGAGAGGCTGTATGAGAAAGGGAGAATGAATGAACGGGACAGTGTGTGTTACTGTCAGACACAGAGAGAGAACGAAAGAGAGAGAGAGAATGAGAGAGTGAAAGATGATATTAATTTTTAAAGTTATCAACAAGTAAATCTAATGGCTATATTCTCCTTAATTATCAGGGTGTTATATTAAGAAGAAAAAAAACGCTCCTCTCCCCCACAAAAAAAAAAAAAATAATAATAATAATAATAAATAAATAAAAAATAACCCCTAGAAGATTCACTTTAAGAATATTTTCAAAGCAGACACAGTTTATTCATGTTATTTGTTTACCTTTATTAAAGTCATGGGGTAGTGAAGAGGGCTTTTGGCCGGGTAGAATGGCAGACACCAGCACTAACTTAGATTAACCCTATATTTCTATACATACATATATGTATTGTTTGTATGTCTGAATATATATATATATATATATATATATTTATTAAAATAACAGATTAAAGTTTAAGCAAAGAATCGCTGCTTTCACCCTTAAAGGGATCTTCTGAAACTAACGTTCTTTGCCAGGGAACGTTTCCACCAACCAAAGTATCGTCTTCCTGTCTTCCTCCGGCTGCAACGTTTTTTGAAATATTCACTTCTGTGTTCACAGATTGACTTTGTTAGTTTCAGAAGATCCCATTAAGGGTGAAAGGAGCGATTCTTTGCTTAAACTTTAATCTGTTATTTTAATAAATATTTGCTCTACGATTCTTATATATTTGATATATATTTATCCTTATCGAGCCCTCTTTGGATTTTAGTCTTCAAATTTATTATTATTACTATATATATATATATATATATATATATATATATATATATATATAAAATGTGTGTGTGTGTGTATAAATATATATATATGGTTTTTAAATCATTTTGCAAATAACCAAAATTTAAAGGAACTTAGTAATATCACCAAGTTTCTCATAATTTACTTGGTGTGTAGAGCATAAATTAAATGTTTTTACATGAAATTATGATGAAAGGTTTTTATATAAATATGAGTAGCCTGAAAAACAAACCCTGGTTTTGTATCATGGAACTAGGATCTGTTTCAGGAAATTTAGTATCAAAATACTTAACCTTTCATGACTGTATTTCTAATGAAATATTCTCTAATCTCAATTAATTAATGTGAAGATTTTGAGTTATTTCCTAAAATTATTAATTATTTGATTACTAAGGTAGTATTTTAACATGTGGTTCTTATATGCTGGAAGATTGTAATTTAACACTTTAGCATTTAAACCGGCTGTATCTGGCCAGAATTCTCTCACCTCTTTCTGTTCAAACCGGCTGTAACCAGCCACTCATACTGATGTTAAGGTATTGTTCTTAAAATAAAAGCTGAGGAAATCTGTATCCTACTTACATAAAATTAGTATTGAGTACACAGGAGAAATTGTTGTGTCTTTTGACAGAAACTGAAGGGTCCTCCTAATCCTTTGTTTGATAAGCTTTTTACAGATGGATGGCCTTCCAACCACTCTACAGCATGTACTGGGTGTTTTTATTGTGTAGATCACCAGCACTATGGTTGCTATCATGTCCTTGACACAACCAAAGGGTCCTCCCAGCTTATATCAATCTTAAATCCTTTCATCCTAATTTATATGAGAGCCTTTGTTAAGTTATTCTCCAAATGGCAACATAATGATGAGAAAGCTAGTTATATCACTCAGTCTATCTACAATCATTACTATTTTCAAAATCATTTGCAAACCATAGACAGTGTATTTCATTAGAAATACAGTATTGAAAATGTTGAGAAGATTAAGACAGATAACTGAAACATTAAAAAACTGGTGTAGGTGTTTTTAGTGCCTCACACTTTTAAGTTCAAATTCTGCTGGGGTTGATAAAATATGTACCGAGCTTTTACAGGAATAAAAATGCCTTTTAATTAAGGAAAAGATTATTATTTCAGGAGGTAGTGGTGTAAGAGGCTGTTAGAGTATTCTTGGCAAGCTGAATCCACAATATGGTTTTCATTCTCTCTTTCCTTACATTACTGGTGCTTTCATTACCATATTTTTAATGAAAGACACTCCTTATGATTTTCAAATAATTTTGAAAATAATCAAGAATTTGAAAGGCTTTAGTAATATTGTCTCAGAGCCCCATTGATATGTACTACCCAGCCAAGGGTATAGCAGTTGCCCCTTACCCTTTCTCTATTATTACTTAACCCTCTCCCTCTCTTCCTGTTTATTATTTTAATTTAATACTTTCATTACTGCATAATTCTGTTTGCTAATGAACACTGGGCGCTTAGTGCGGTAGAATGTCGAACTCCCTGCTTCGTGTCATAAAGTTACAGCCCTTTACATTCTGAGTTCAAATCCTGCCGAGGTTAGCTTTGCTTTTCAATCATGCACTGGGGTCGATTTAATCGACTGTCCTCTCCCCCAAAATTGCTGGCTTTGTGTCTAAATCAAAACCATTATTAAATTGGTGTAACATGTATCTCTGACATCTGTGCCCTCTGTGGCTGCCTAATTGGCCTTAATGATGGCACCAGCCCTGAATTGGGCATGTATTTGAGTGTGTGAAATATAGTATGTGAGTGCATGACATGAGTTTTTTCTTCAATATTGAAACTGATATTTATGAACTGATACTTCCGGATTATGCAATAATGAATTAGGTTTGAAGATTAATTTGTTGAATTCCTCCAGATATGAGATTTTGATGAAAATAAATTGATATGATTTGGTTATAATTTCTTGAATAGTCTCACATATATTTTGCTGAATATAAATGAATGAATAGAATTCAGTCAAATTTTGATGTTTAGCTTGGCTGCAATTGTGTTGTGTTGGCTGGCAATAAATCACTGTGAATAGAAAAGTTTCAGGTTATGCTTAGAGAAAAATATTTTTTGCTGGCTTTAGCAAAAAACTGTATTTCTAAATCATTTTTCAACTGATAAAGTTTTATTGAGAAATCTGGATTCCAAAGAAGAAAAAGAATGGTACTCATTGCCAGATCAGACCAAGGAGCCAATGTTTCCCTAAGTCTATCTATTGCTATCACTATCTGCTAGTTGCAATGCTTGTCAGAAAGAGGTAGGATTTGTACTCAGAATGCACAAAGCAAAATCAAATATTGCAAATTATGTCATTTTACTTTTTAACAATTCTGCCAGCAGTACCACTTTATATATTTTTCCATTCATGTATATTAAGGAATATCCACAACAGAATAATGGAAGTTACTGGTGTCTTTTTTTCATGTAGCAATAAAAAGTAAGGTCCCAATGGAGTCACTGGGCTGTTGTCATGACATACAGCATGTCTTGAGCATGTTAACCCTTTAGTATTTACATTACTCTATATATACTATTGTATTTTCACAGTAAAGGCTTTATCTCACATAATATCGAATCTATGAGATTTTGATACTATTTATTTTGCGAACAATACCTTAACATCAGTATGAGTGGCCGATTACACCCAGTTTGAACAGAAAGAGGGGAGAGAATTCTGGCCGGATACGGCTCGTTTAAATGCTAAAGGGTTAAACTTGGCAGAGCTGATCAGCTCTCCAATTCCATCAGCACAAACCAATATCTTCCAGAGAAAGAAAAACAGAGAAAAAGCAGAAGAACCAGTCTCAGTCCAGGACTGGACAGGACTGTGACTTTATTTATTGACCCTGAAAGGATGAAAATCATAGTTGACCTCAGCTGGATTTGAACTCAGATTGATCCAGAACAAACGCCCCAAAATATTTCTAATCTGACATCCTAACAACCCTACCAATTTGCTGCCTTGTTTTCAACATGCAATATATGAAAATAATAACAACAACAACAACAGCTTAAAGCATTGTTTAGTGGCTCCTGTATGTCTGTGCCTCTCTGATATTTTGTTGAGACAGCAATAATGATAATAATGATAATAATAATTATTATAGAGTGTTAAGTTTGTACTTTGTTTTTTTTCCACAATGATTCTCGCATGTGTGTGTCTCTCTGTGTATGTGGCTGAATGCTTATATATATATATATATGAATGCATATATATATATGTATGAATGTGTGTATATATATGTATGTATGAATGTGTGTATATATGTATATATGTGTATATATATATATATATATAAATGTATGAATGTGTATATATATATATGTATGAATGTATATATATATATATATATATATGAATGTGTGTATATATATATAAGTATGAACGTGTGTATGTATATATATATATATTTATATATATATGAATGTGTGTGTGTATATATATATGTGTGTGTGTGTGTGCAATGTATATATATGAACGTAAATATATGTATATGAATGTGTGTATATATATTTCTGTATGTATGTATATATATGAATGTATGTATGTATATGAATGTATGTACGTAAATATATGTATATGAATGTATATATATATATGAATGAATATATGTGTATGTATATATATATATATATATATATATATATATATATATTTACATATATGTGTGTGTGAATGAATGTATGTGGATATAGATGACTATATGTTTGTGTGTGTGTATGTATGTATATATATATATGTATATATACACACACCATCATCATTACCATCAAATGTCTGATATGTCTGAATATACATATGTGTTTGCATGTGTGTAATATACTAGAGAAGAAAGTTTCTTTTTTTCATTTAGTGTATATGAATTATATATACATACATGTCTTCATATACGTCATCTTTTCTCACTCCACAATGTACGACAGATGTTAGATGGTACGATAGATAAAGAAAAAAAGGAGATAATATACCTTGTGTACATATGTGCATGTGTGTGTGTAGAAGAAAAGAAAAAATAAGGCCCTAGCTAAAAAAAAGAAAAGCATGAAGGGAAGAAAGGCATAAAGCAGAAATATGTGGTAGTGTAAATAGAAAATTGTTTTATACATACCTTATGACAAAATAATGGTTTCTAGCACAGGAATGATGAAACTTGAGGCTTTTAACCCTTTCATTGCCATATTTCTTAGGAAAGACGAAGGGGTGAGAGGACTCTTCAGTTGTCAGATACATGAAAACCTCCCTAGTGCTGGTGCTACCATAAAATTCACCCAATGTACTCTGTAGAGAACAGGAATATATGTAAGTGAGATGAAACCCCTGGTCTATCTGAGAGATCATTAACTTTGACTAATTAATGATTTCAGTCTGTAACAACCCATCCAATGTTTGTTAGCAGGGAAAATGGAAGTTAAATGAGGATTGTAATGATGGTGAAAGCACTGCCTTATGCTGCCACATTACAGTGGCTGGGTGCATTTTATCATTACACCAGCACTACCACTTTACAATAAGTTGGATGCATTTTATCATTACACCAGCACTACCACTTTACAATAAGTTGGATGCATTTTATCATTACACCAGCACTATCACTTTACAATAAGTTGGATGCATTTTATCATGACACCAGCACTACCACTTTACAATAAGTTGGATGCATTTTATCATGGCACACACACCACCATGAGCAGGATGGGTACCTTTTATACTGGCACCAACACTATGACTTATCAACTCTAAGGCAATCATTGTGTCCTCGGCCAGACTTGGATGGTTGCTATGAGAATTGATGAGAGTGAGAGCAGGGACAAGCTATAGGCTGCTCACAAAGTAGTGGGGTGAGGTCATCACATTGTGAGAGGTGGAGGAGAGAACACTTGGTAGTTGTAGTATACTGAAAAACTTTGATTACTTGATTTTAATCTTCCAATTGAAAGAGAAATTTTCTCTCTAGGTTTGTAACCTATTTGATACCATCCTAGGCAAATCCAAATTCTGGTTCTATGAAACAAAACGACCCATTTAAACAGACTCCTGTTTAGATTAAAATCTTACAACATAAGAACCATATGTTAAGTTACTAGATTATTAATGAAATACTTAATAATTTGAGTAAATCCTTCAAAATTCTTTCTTAATTAATTGAAATTAAATGCATTTCATTAGAAATACCAGCCAATGCCTGGCATTTAGTCAAATTTGTGTACATTAGAAATGCAGTAATGAAAGGGTTAAAGACAAGTAGACTAGGGATATCTAGGATATCTAAGAATGATGGTAAAAGAATTTCAAATGAGCATCAGTCAGTAAGATTTGGTACCATATATATTTAATGTAATGTAGAATCAGAAAAGCAGGACAATTGTCATGAGTTGATTTAAAGAATAAAAGTGTTTAATCTAGATGTAGGAGTATTTGTCCATGAACATATACATATATACCAGGTCCGAATACAAAAGAACCAAACTCCCACTGTCACTGCCTCCATCTCTCCCAGTATTTCCATCAGAAGAGGAAATCCCTGCACAAAACACAAGAATGTGTTGGAACAGTGATCTACTTAACCAGGGCTGACCTGGAGCACAGGAACAACAAGATCAACATCAAGATAAATCCAACCATCTCATACAAAACTAACGGGTTTTTTTAGTTTCTTTTTTAGGTTTCCTAATTCTCTTTAAGTAACCCGTAATACATCTGTCACATTTATGCTTACATTCACAAGTCAAACAAGTAAAGTGCAACCCTGTTTGGTCATGGAGACTTTGAGTTATATCATAAAGCATAAAAAAAGATGGTTGAACTAAGCAATAACAATAACAACAAAAATATGTAAATAAATAAGTAAATAAACTTAAGATTACAGAAATTATTAATTTAATGAAAGCAGCACTGTTCTGGTAGACTTAATGTCTAATACTTGAGATAGAGCAAATAAATCAAAGAGTTGTTGCTTTTTAATAAGGCTATGTCAGATATGCTTGCATGAATTTCTATATGTAGGGTGCAAGCTACACATAAGGGAAAAAAATCTAGCTGTGCAGGAAGTATTAAATATCTTGGGTATTTCTGTGTGTCTGTATGGATGGGGACAGAAGGGGTGTGCTATAGTAATGTACATGCATGCACAATAAAGATATGTGTACTTGTGTGTATGCATGCATGTAAATGCATGGTTGAGTGGATAAGGTATTGGTCTATTACCTGACAGATTTTAAGTTCAAAATCTATTGCAGTCATATTTGTTATAATTGAGAAATATACTTTGTCCATGTGTATTTGTGCATGTTATCACAAGTAGATATCTGTATGTGTCATGTTTAGAATAGGTACACTGTATCTCTATGTAAGATGTGACTAAATTGGTTGACACCAGGAAAGGCACACGCTTGTAAAACATTGTTTCAAAAAGGATCCTATGATGGGGCCTACCACTGTACATGGGTTGGTTCATAGACTGATGAAGGTACTCTCATGGAATAACCAAATGAGGTTTATTTTTCAACATAGTCCCTGGAAAGAAACAATGCAGATATTAAATAAGAAGAGTTGAAATTAATGCATGCAAGATTTCACAGCTCTAGCATCACTCCTTCATAGCCAGCCTATGAACTATTCCACCTACCCTCGTAAGACTAGCCTTAGCTTTTATAGGGGAAAATGACCATAAACCACTTTCTGCTGTTATTCAAGATTGAATGACATCTGATTCCAAGTTAGCCCTCATTTGATAAGCTTGCTTTCTTCCCCTCCAGGAGGAATTGACTAAAATCATTAATTATTGTATTATTACAATGGTGTTTCTAATGTGTGGCATTAAATTGGCAGAGTCATTTGAACATCAGATAGGACTGTTTTGTGGTATTCAGTTTTGCTCTCTGTGTCCTGCATGCAAATCCTGCTGATGTTACTTTTGCCTTTCATACTTTTGAGGAGGATAAAGGACCAACAGTCCAGTACTGGGTTCAATTTTTGTTCTGTATCTCTTTTTCACATCTACTTTCTCTCTCTCTCCTTCTTCTCCTCCTCCTCCTCATCATTGAGTGGTAATATTGATCAGTGAGTGATTCCTAACATAACACAACAAAAGTTTCTCATGTGAAATTATGTTGGAAGATTTTTATTTAAATAGGAACTCTTTAAAATGAGTGGATTTGTTTCATAAAACCAGTGTCATTTGGGGGCAGGCTGGTATTCAAAAGGGTTAATCTTTTGAGCGCAAGCTGGTATTCAAATGGGTTAACCTTTTGAAGGAAGGTTAGTATCAAAAGGGTTAACCTTTTAACATACCATCCCTCTTGGGTCTATGATAAAAACAAAAAAAATATTCATTTTAAAGTCTTCATAACTATACTAAAATGTGACCTTATAATTTTATATAAGAACGTTTTTTGTTTTTTTTTCAAAACAGCTTAATAAGTTTTATTAAACCCATCCAAATTGCTTAATATTTTCAAAATTAATTGTTACATATAGGCAGTGGGTTTCCCTAGGGATCTGGTAATATGAGTGTTAATGTATTTATTTATATTGAACTCTGGGTATATCAGTTTCAGAGTAGGTACACAACATCCCTAAGGTGATGAATTGCAGAATAATTAGAGTGATGTATTAAAAATGTGTCATTATTTGTTTCAGATCAGTGCGCTCAAAGTGCAAATCTATGTTGTTGTTTTTTAAGTCAATAAACTACCAGTCCTTTACTGGGGTTACTTTTTCATATCTCTCTCTTCCTCTCTCTCTCTTCCTCTCTCTCTCTCTCTTCCTCTCTCTCTCTCTCCTGTATTCTGCTTGTAAACAGATGGGCTCTGGCCAGGTTCTAAAAACCCTAAGACTTGCTATGTGTCAGGACTGCACCCCTACAGCTCCATCAGTAGTTAAGGGACATTTACTTTACTTTTTGCACTGTCCCTACAATGGATATAGTGCAAAAGGGTTAGCAGCAGGAAGGGCATCCGGTTGTAAACATTGCCTTAACCCTCTTACAAAGTATTTTATGAAGTAGAAATATCCAAACTGTTTCTTTGGTATTTGAGCTTTTCTCACTGTTTCTAGAGCCATTAATTTATACTAACACACTTGCATAATATTATCATTATGATGTCATTACTAAAGGCAAGGGATTGGCAGTATCGGTAGAGCGTCAGACACCATGATTTCTGGCATAGAGTTATGTCCTTTTACATTCTAAGTTTCAATTCCTGTCGAAATTAGCTTTGCCTTTCATCCTTACGGGCTTGATAAAATAAAGTACCAGTAATGCACTGGGGTTGATGTAATCGACTTTCCCTCCCCCAAAATTGTTGGCCTTGTGCCTAAATCAGAAACTATTATTACTATGATACCATTACTCAACATGTTATATGAAATCTCAATGGCTTTGCATTCATAACTAATTAATTAGTCTAAAGTTACCCTATTAATGTATATTACATAACTAAGTATGTTTAATTAAGTGTCACTATGTTATATAACGGTTATTTGTAATTTAGTACTATGTATATTATAAATATACAGTTCTCAAATCCCTGCTGCATCAAATGGTGTGTAGAATTGGTGCATAATAACCTGAAGTGTGTAATATAAATAGTGTGTGATTTTTTTACATGTACATAAATGTTTTCATCAACACTCTTCATGGAATCCTTGACACTTTCATCAACCACAGGCATGTAGAGAAATAAATAAATAAATCGGTAAACAAAATCTAAAATAAATCATCATCATCATTATAAGTCTGCTTTTCCCTGATTGCAAGGGTGGGACAGATCCTCTTCAGCACATCTCTCCATTTATCACAGACCTTCATTTCCTCTGTGAGCTTTAGTGATCTGAGCTCAGCTCTTCCCACCTCCACCTATGTTTTCCATGGTCTTCCTTTACTGCATCTTCCTTCCACTAGGATTACTTACATGTTAATTACATATAACTAAAAAACATGTATAAACAAATTGTATTTTATTGTATTATCTTATGTAGTTTCATTTATTATACAAATGTCAAGTTTTTACCCCAAATTTCAATCAATTTCTTAGGTAGTAGTACCACCAACCTCTGGGAGTTGATATCAAACAAATGGGGTTGGGGTGGCGTTATGTTGCTGCTATTGTTGTTGTAGGTACCTACTTGTAATGATTAATATTATTTAAAAGACATAAACTCATGCTATCAGTTATTAAAAATAGGGCTTAACACTTTCATTGCCCTATTTCTGATAAAAGACCCTCCCTGTGGTTTTCAAATAATTTATGAAATAATTAGATATTTGTCAAGATTCAGTAAAATAATTAATTTTCTCATTAATAAGCTGGTATGTGAAGCATAACTTAACAAAGGAGAAAGCTAGTTATTTTACTAAATCCCTCCAAATTCTTGGTTGTTTTGAAATTATTGGAATATCATAGTCAGTGTCTTTCATTAGAAATATGGTTATGAAAGGGTTAATCATTATCATAATCACGTGTTTGTGAGTATGTATGCAGGTACTTGCAGCTGTAGGTGATATGCAATGCTTACTGTTTCCTACTCCATGATTATTTGTCCATTATTATTTGTCTTATTCCAAAATATGAGGAATCTTGTTGGACTTATAAGTTACCATATTTCTTATGAAAGACAGCTTTTAATTTTCAAAGATTTTTGAAAATACTAAAATATTTGGAGGGATTTAGTAAAATAACTTCTCATTATTTAGCTGATGTTTTAGCATGGCTTAACAAATGTTCTTACATAAAATTATATAAACATTTTAAAGCAAATAGTTTTGTATCAGGGGACAAGGGACTAAGAGGTTGTTTCAGTTGGTCTGAAATCAGAAGGGTTAATACTTTTGATATCAGAAGGTTTTGTTACCATATTCCTAACTTATGATATGCAATTCATTTTGAAAAAAAAATGAATTTAAATTAATTTAGTAAAATAGCATTCTCACTATTTATCTGGTGTTTGACATATAACTTAAATATTCTTATATAAAATTATGATTTAAGCTTTTTAGATAAATATAAACATTTTAAAACAAACGGCGTTTGTACTGTAGAACCAAAAGTGGCTGGTGGGATGGGGTTGATTCATCCAGATTTGTATCAAAAGGGTTAAAGAACCTATCACTTTTCTGAAAAGCTCTAGTTAATTTCTTTGTGGAAATTTCCTTCATGAATTAGCTTAAGTGGCTAACTTAATGTTGTTGACATCCACATTCTGTCTGTTAGAGAGGCAGTGGGAGGAATAAGAGCTAGAATGACAGCTGAGGAAGGGAGGAGAGGGGGTTAACAGAAGGTAGGAAGTGGTGTGGAATGGTGCAGAGGGATAATGGGTGGGAGTAGTGGAGGAATGGTGACTGAAGGAAACATTGGAAGAAGTAGAAAGAAAATTTGTCATTAAAATTCCATCTTCACTTGGTGTCCTTCACTATCACCCCCCCCCCTTCTCTAAAGGCAGCAGATTAACAGAGTTCTGTGTTGTGTGTATCTGTATGCATATATATATATACATGTGTGTGTGTATGTATCTGTATATATGTATGTATGTGAGTAACTATATGTGCATGTATGTATGTGTATAACTGTATCTGCATGTATGTATGTATGTGTATAACTATCTGCATGTATGTATGTATGAATGTATATATGTATGTATGTATGAATGTATATATGTATGTTGTATGTATGTGTATATATGTATGTATGTAATATGTGTGTGTATGTATATGTATATATGTATGTATTAAGCACATCTCTAAAATTGTCAAGAGGGCCGAGGGTGTCTTAGCATCACTCAGCAAGACCTTTGTCAGCCGCTCTCCAGCTATCTATTTAAGGCTGTACATGGCTATGGTGCGGCCACACTTAGAATTTGCATCACCAGTCTGGAACTCCTATCTTGCTCAGAACATAGGTTTATGACCTGTAACAAAAACATGTGTTTGTATGATATGGCTGGAGCCTCTATTATTAAGACACCAAAGAAAGCCTTATAAGGATGACAGCTAAACCTGTATTGGTGTGTGACCTAACAAGAACATTTGTATGTATGATAAGACTGGAGCCCCTATCATTAAGACACAAAAGAAGCCTTCTATGAGATGTAACTTCATAAGGATGCCAGCTAAACCTGCATTGGTGTGAACTGGAAATTTCAAAACTGCTCCCTACTTTCTTAAAAAAAAGAAAGACAAATTGGATAAGTTTATCTCAACCCTTTAGCATTTAAACCGGCCATATCCGGCAGGAATTCTCTCACCTCTTTCTCTTCAAACTGGTCATAACTGGATGCTTATGCTAATGTTTAGGTATTGTTCTCAAAATAGATAATATCAAAATCTTGTAGATTTGATATTATGTGAGATAAAGTCTTTACTGTAAAAATACAATATTAAATATAGAGTAATGTAAATCCTAAAGGGTTAAATAAATTGTACATAAATAAATGGTTGGTTAATAATGACTAGAACATATTTAATCATAGGTTTACTGGATTAGAGCTGACCTTGGGCTAAACAATAACAACAACTCTAATAATTAATTAAAAATGATTAAAGAATTCTTACATAGTTGATTAATTGGAAGAGTCATTAGAAAATTGGATTAGCTGCCTTGGTATTTGTTCCATTTCTATATGCACTGAGTTCAAATCCAACCAAGGTTAGTTTTACCATTCATCTTTTCAAAGTCAATAAATAAAGTACCAGTCCAAGGGCAGAGGATTAGCAGAATTGGTAAAGAGTTGGACAAAATGTTTTGCAGTATCTGATCTGACTCTGTAGGTTCTGAGTTCAAATTCCACCTCCTTCTACCAAAAGTTTTGAATGATTGATAGTATCTGCACTAGAAAGATCACTCTGTAAAATGGTTAGCAATTGAACAGAAAAATAAAGGGTACAGAGGATTCTTCAGTCTTGTGAGGCATATGTAAATCTCTCTTGAGTTGGTGTCATGAAAAAATGCACCAAGTACACTCTGTAAAGTAGTCAGGCATTGAGCAGACACAATATAGGGTAGAGAAAAACACTTCAGTCTGCTGGAGCATATGACAACCCTTCTAGTACCAGGGCCATTATAAAATGCACGCTGTACACTCTGTAAAATAGTAGTACTGGTGTCATGACATAATGCACCACATACACTCTGTAAACGGATTAGCAATTGAACAGAAACAATATAGGGTCCAGAGAACTTTTCAATCATTCTGTACATATGACAACCTCTCTAGTGCAGATTCCACAATAAAATGAACCCATTACTCTCTGTAAAATGGTTGGCGTTAGAAATCCAGCTGTAGAAATCATGGTTTATATGAATGAGATGAAGTGACCCCAAGCTGTCTACTCTTGGACTGTGTCAACCCGTCTAATTCATGCCAGCATTGCAGGCTAATGTAAAATGGTGATGATGATGATGAAATATATAAATGAATAACTATTAAAGTGATGACTTAAGGGACCTTATTTAGGGATTAATATTATAATTCCTCCTGCACCCAACCTTCCTAATACTTTCACCCCCACACAACCATAAACAATAACAATAAGAACAACAGTGATTATAATAATTACAACAACAGCAATAGCATCAACATCAAAAATGAGTTGGAGGAGAATAACAGCTGGTTAGTGATTAATTTGTTTCAGGAACTAGTGAGGAAAATGTTAGGCATGTCGTAAGTTTTATTTCAAGGTTTGACAAAGCTATAGATTTCTTGGTATTACCAAGCCTCAAGACATAAACATATATATATATATATACACACATGTATATATACATATATTTATACATATATGTAGTTATATGTATATATATATGCATATATATATATGTATATATATATGTGTGTGTATACATGTATATATATGTGTATATATATATGTGTGTGTATATATATGTGTGTATATATATATATGTGTGTATATATATATATGTGTGTGTGTGTATATATATATATGTGTGTATATATATGTGTGTGTGTGTGTGTGTATATAAAACTAGCTATGCTTAAGATGTACACGCATATTGAAATATACACATTTGTATATATATATATATCTATATGTGCGTATGTATATATATATGTATGTGTATGTATATATATATATATATATATATATATATATACACACACACACACACACACGTGTGTGTGTATGTGTAATTAGTTATATTTTGCTTTATGTATGTTTGCACACTCACTCACACATGAACATTTGTCTAACTGAGCCCAGACACATGTATACACATATATGTGTTAATCATTTTGCCCCTTAAATTTAGGTCATGGGAAACATATGAGGAGCTGTGGTCTTTGGTAATTTAGCTAAGTTCATTCATCTCTTGGAAAAGAAAATACACCCCCACATACATTCATGTATACATACATATGTATATGTGTGTGTGTGTGTGGCTGTGAGTATGTGTATATGTGTATTATATATAATTGTTGTTGTGTATTTAAAATTTAATACATGTAAAGTCGACAGACAAGCGTGACCTGTTACGATGGTTGAACTCAACCATCGTAACAGTTCAAGCTTAACCGAAGGATTTATATATATTACATAATATCTTCACTCTACCCTCTTTAAAATATGGTGTACCAAGTTAAATAATGGCCTCACTAGTATATTAATTAGTAGCTTCTTATCCATATATATCATCATCATCGTCATCATCATATTTACATCCACTTTTCCAGCTTTGCCTGGGTTGGATAGGTCGTTTCCAGCACAGCTTCCTTTCACCTACTGTCTTTCTATGTCTGGCTACTATGGAGTTTTTCCTATAGTCACAGGATTTTCTGATAGTCTCATGAGTGCAAAGGAGAAACTCCAGACTGACAAAACTAAAGCTTGACCTTAAAGAATATATTAGTCTCTACTATAGTACTTTCTTCATCACAAATACTAAGCATATATATATATATACACACACATATATATATATACTTAGGAGACGAAGAAAGTCAAATAGAACAGACATAACCTTTGCCATTTCCCCACTCACTCAATGGACAACTAATTTCAAATTATTAAAATTCGAACTCACCTAGCCAGAGTGAATAGTTTCCTTAATCAGTGAGGAAGACAACTTCGTGAAGGTAAGATGATGTGGTACCCAGACTGCTATAACAGTTTCCACATTCCCAACCAGCTTGTCATATATGTTATAGTATATAGAAGGCATTTCTATATAAAATAAATATGATTCTTATCTACTAACGTATTACGTACCTTATTTATTTAATTCTGAATTTGTTCCCAATCTCCTTTCAAAAACTGAAAAACCATCCTTAATTATATATATATAAAAGTTTTATTTCTCTGATTTTCTTACTACACATTATTCTCATGCAGCTGCCACATACAAGGTCTATTTTTCTGTTAGTTGGTCTACAATCTCACCATATATATATATATTATATTCTTTTTCACCCAATTATTCCTGAGAGGATTGTGGGGGCAGATTCCTTAAGCAGGCCTTCCAGTGGGGCCAATCAGAAAGAGCTGAATCCCCAAGCGAGAGCAGACAAGCTCATGGATGTTATCCAAGCATCTTGTTCTGGGTCTCCTGCCAGTCAGTTTTGCTCATAAAATCTGTCCAGCGATTCTTATCTGAGACATTCTCACCACATGTCCATAATATCAGAGCTGTGATCTTTCAGTTCATATTTATATATGATTATATTAATCATATATATAATTTTCTCTGAAGAGGTGTGATTACGATTTATCCTGGAAATATGAAATAATCGATTGTGTAACAATTCAGGTTTCATAGGCCTAAGATATTAATTATATTGTATGGAAACACATGTTAGAATTACTAATTATTATTAATACCTGAAATATTGAACATCAACATCTCTGCCTCAATATGCTTTATTGTGGCACTAGCACAACCAATTTATAGACTGTTGTGGATGCACTTTTATGATGGCACCAGTACTGCCACATTACAGAGTGTACCAGCTGCATTTTATACATGAAATTTGTTGATGACACTTAGATTCTGAGGCTAGGATTGCAATAATCAAACTCTGTATATTATGTCTCTGATGTATTAGAGAGCTGATCGTTAAGTGCTTAAATCTTCCTCGCATTGAATTTCATGTTGTTTTTGTCACCCCACTTATATATGACATTGAGGTCTTTGTGTCAGTTGTTGACATCATCGGAACTTATGATTACGTTTGCTATTTTCATGTTATCAGACTAGTGAATGAGAAATGTTCTAATACTTGTCGATGTGTGGGGATTCAGCTCTTTCTGATTGGACCCACTGGAAGGCATGCTTGAGGACTCTGCCCCCACAATCCTCTTACAAATAGTAATATTCCTGAAACATTTCCTTGAGCTACTCCATTCAAAATTGTTCAAGGTTTCGAAACTTGACCATTTCCAGTTACTACTTGACTTCTTACCCATAATCATTTTATTACCATATTTCTTACAATATAAAACTACTTGATTTTCAATTAGTTTTGAAAATAATAAAGTATTTGAAGTCATTTATTAATATAACTAACTTTCTCATTATTTAGCTGGTACTTGGAGTATAACTTAACAAAAGAGTTTACATAAAATTTTGAGGGAAAACAAGCAATTTTGTATCATAGAACTAGGGGTAGTTTCATGTGGATTGATATAAAAAAGGTTAAACTTTAGGCTAATGAGGCCTAGAGCCCAGAATTCATAGAGGCACATTATTGAACCTTAAAAGGTCACAGCTTTATATAGACTTGTATAATTATAACTCAAATATATAATAATTTCTTATGATCAATAAATAAATCACTAAATTTCTTTGCCATGTAGCAGTTATGTGGAAATATCCAAAGCAGTGGAGAGGGTTGTATGGTGTTATGACCTGCAAAATGATTTGGTGTGGGGTAGTGTGGACTGTGTAGCAAAAAATGCAGGCTCAGTAATTTTTTTTTTGTGATGAGAGCAAGTAACATCAAAAATAAGGTTCATCAGCTTATCAAATTGTAAGTTGAAATTTCTTTAAGAGAATGGGACACCAACCAGCCTTGTTGATCACCCCCGCTTTTCTCTATCTCTCTATCTCCCCCCCCCCCCTCATCTTTCTCTTTCACTTGTCTCTCTCACGCTTACTCTCTGTTACTCATTTTATCACTCACTCTCTCACATACACACTCACTCAGATGTACTCATAAACACAGTCTGTCTCTCTCTTACACACACACACACACGCTCTCTCTCTCTCAGATATACTCATACACACACACTCTCTTTCTCTCTCTCTCTCCCACCCAAGTAGTAATAATAATATGTTAATGTCTGGTTATTGTAGTAATATCTATGTTTATCTCATCATGTATCTACTGTTCTGTTCTGTCTCCTTTCCAGCCAATTACTAATATTTAAACAAAAAAAATATTTAAGTAATAATATTGGTCTTTATACATTCTCCATATTCTTGCCTGCCTTGTCTTCTTTGAATAGCGAAAATACAACAACAATAACAACTACAGCAGCAATCAACAACAATAACAACTACAGCAGCAATGACAACAACAACCACAGCAACAATCACAAACAAAAATAAACTATTAAAACGTAAACAATATTCTCAATAACAAAATAATGATATCATAGTGTGATGGGGTTAGACAATGTTGTAGGTATTTTGTGTTTGTATGCAGAGCTAAAGGGGGTGTTTCGGTTATTCTTTGTTGTTGTTGTGTTAAAATAACAGTTAGACAATAGATGTGAACATCAAAAGAAATGAAACATCAGACTACTGTGCCACCTTGCAGAAAAGTGTATGGGAAAATAATAGCCTAGTCCTTACCACATATACTCATGCCTAAAAAGTTTGTCTTTTTTGGTATCCCATTCATATAGAGCAAAACTTCCATAACTTAATCATCCTTGTAAAAAGTTCTATGTCTAAAGTTAGAAGACAAAAGCAACCAAAGAATGCATACAATACACCCTGTAAAGTGTTCATATGGGTGCCTTTTTAAAGTCCACCCAGTCCACTCTGTAAAGTGGTAATGCTTGTGTCATGGAAAACATGCCCAGTGTGCCCTGTATGGTGGTTAACATTAGGAAGGGCATCCAGCCATAGAAACCATACCAGATATGAAACAGGAGTAAGATGAGATTATTCCAACTTATCTGGTCTCCAACCATGACAAACTCTCCAACCCATACCACCACCACCAACAACAATAATAATAACAGATCCTCTTAGAAATTTGCAGTGAACGAATAGAATGAGAAAGACAAACAGAAGGATAGAAAATTATTAACATACATGGAAGGAAGTTAGCCATGTCTCTTTGGATTTGTCCTTCACAAAATAACATGCAAAATAATTTTCACAAATAGCATACACACACACATTTACACCAGGTCCAAACACATGGAACCAAACTAGCATGGAAAGTGGACATAAAATGACGATGAGGAGGACGATGATGATGTAACAAATGAGGCTCTGGAAGGAATTAGATTCCTTACCAAAGGACCAACTATATTTCTTTGCTCATTAGTTGCTTACCCTTGAAGTATCCCACCCTCAACCTCTATATATCTCCACAGAGACTCACATATCTCTTAGTCTAGAATCATCAATTATAATTCGTTATTTTGCATTCATCTTTTCACTGTATATGCTCTACTTGTTTTGCCCTCTATTAAAACCCTTAATCCTCCCAGTACTTCAGTAGGTCATCTCCTTTATCATCACACTACTTTATCATCAATCTCCTCTTTACATTTGCACATACATCCTGTCCTCTTTACTTATGCTATGTATCTTTGTTGATCTATTACAGCTATGTGTTAATCAGACACCACCACCTCAGAACTACCGCCTCTACCACGATACACCACAAAGACCATCACATGATGACCATATTGAAATGCCTCCTGTCTATTCTGGTGGACTTTACCATAAAAGTATACAATCTTATATTATATAGTCTAATAATAGCTTTGTTGTTGTTGTTGATGGTTTTGTTGATATTGTTGTTCTTCAGTTTTGTTGTTGTTGCTCTGTATTGTTGTGGTTGTTGTTGTTGCTCTATATTTTTGTGGTTGTTCAGTATTGTTGTTATTATTGTTGTTGCTGTTGTTATTGTTCAGTGCCTGTCCCTCCTCATAGTGGTGTCATCCAGTGCCGGGCTCCCAAAATGCGGTTTCGTATTGAGAAGTGTTTAAAACTGTGTGCTAAACTGTAATATATATATATATATATATATATATATATTTCATTGTAAACGACTGCCTGAGTTTTGAACTCTTTATTCATAGTATATATATATATATATATATATATAGAGAGAGAGAGAGAGAGAGAGAGAGAGAGAGAGAGAGAGGTGTATTGGTGTCCATGTCTACATTTGTGTCTGTATCTATGTTCAATTACTTAGCAGTTCAATAGAAAGAGGTTGATAAAATATGTATCAGACTTGAAAAAATATTAACACTGGTGTTGCTATGATCAACTAAATCCCCTTAAGGTTGTGCTGCAGCATGGCCACTGTCTGGTGACTGAAACTTGTAAAAGAATAAAAGAAAACATAACAATAATGTGCAAAGTGTCTATGTCAGCGGTCACCAACCAGTGGTCCACAGAAAAATGTTAATGTATTTATATTTTTAGTGGTCCATGAGCTGTGAAACTTTGGTGACACAGGTCTATGTGATTTACATCTTTTCTTTTCTCAGGCCATGTTGATACTAGCCATGTGGCTAACCGAGCCCGGCAATCACCATATAAAATGATTTCTGTTGAGTCTGCTTTGGACATAGTTCTGGCAGAGACTCCTGTTGCAGACATCACTAAATTTAAGTATTCAGGTGAGTCAAATAACTATGCTTCTTTTCTTACTTTTTTCATTTTTTTTTTTTTTTTATAATTGTTTCTACTTTTGGCACAAGGCCAGCAATTATCCAGTACATTACTGGTACTTTATTTTATCGACCCCGTAAGGATGAAAGGCAAAGTTAACCTCAGCGGGATTTGAACTCAGACCGTAAAGAGACGTAACTATGCTGGAAAGCATGGTGTCCGACCCTCTACCAATACTGCCAATTCACCGCCCTTTTTTGTTTTATAATGTGGAGTTTATTGTTTGATGCTTTACCTGCTAATTATTATATTTCTAGTGAAAGATACTGCCTATGTCTTTAACTATTTCATTATTGTATGTTTTACAAAAACCTAATACAAAAACAAAATACATATATATGTATATAACATTAAATTAAAAGTCGAATGACATATATATAATAAGCATATCAAACAATTACAATTGTTTCATATGTTTATTTTATATATATATGTCAATCAACTTTTAATTTAATGTTAATAAATGTTCACATTTAATACTAAGGATCTTTGAGCTTATTTCACAGGTGATATGGCACATGCTTCTGATATTCTCAGACATGGCATCTTTAATCTAATATTGGTAGTATATATGTATATATATATATATTTATGTGGTGTGAGAAATTTCATTTTGTCTTTCATTTATAAAATCTGTTTTGTTGACAGAGTGCATTGGACATTATCTAGCAGAAGATGTGTTTGCTAAGGAACCTGTACCACCATTTCGAGCCTCAATCAAAGATGGTTATGCTGTGATGTGTAAGTTAATTATAACATCTTCATTTGTGTTCTGCCTTGTTTTCTCTGTAACCTTCATTAGCAGGGAAAACGGACATTAGATGTTGATGTTGAATTCTTCATGCAAGCATGGCAAAAGAATTCTAAACTGTGATGATGATATCCACACTCTGGCATAACATCAAAATGCTTGTATGGATGTGTGGTTAAATTGTTCTTTTTTCTGTCATGTGGTTCCAGGTTCAATCCTGCTGCACAGTACCTCCAACATGTGTCTTTTACTATAACCTCTGGCTGACATAAGCTTTATGAATGAAACTAATTGGAAGGAAACTGTACAGAAGCCTGTCACATCTAGTATATGTCACATACATGGTTTCATTCCTGCAGGTGTTTTTTTCTACTATTTCTTCATCTCCAAGGGTAATTTACCCAATTTATAGTCATTATATGAATTGTACAGCATTTCATGATAAAAGCAAATATATTTCAATATTAAAATATGTTTTCTGTAAATTTCAGGCAGAGATGGTGCTGGAAAGAGATTGGTTATTGGTAGTGCAACAGCAGGGAATGTGGTGAGTATATGTTTACAGAGTCTTAGATTAATGTTTAATTATTACTGTATTGAGAATGGATGACTAGCTGAATGATATGAATGTAAGATATGGTGATAGTAGATGTGGATGGTAGAGACAAGAGGTTTAACCCTTTAGCATTTACATTACTTTATATTTACTATTGTATTTTCACAGTAAAGGCTTTATCTATTTATTTTGAGAACAATACCTAAGCATCAGTATAAGCGGCCAGTTATTGTAAATGAAGTTACATTTAATAATAAATCTCCTCTAATTGCTCATTGTTTTTAGATTATATGAAAATCAGGTAAGAACCTTTGTTGAGTTATGTTCCAGACACCAGCTTAAAAATGAGAAAATTAGTTATATTTAAATGCCTTCGAATTACTGATTGTCTTAAAAATAAATTGAAAATCATACGCAATGTCTTTCATTAGAAATATGATAATGAAACACCCAGAATGAACTATGATGATCTATTCCTTTGTGAGAAGTAGCCCTCAATATCTCTCCCTATTTCGCTCATGTTATAGCTGCGTGTTGTTGTTGTTGATGATATTGTTAGCAGCACTTGCCTGAACTACAAGGTCTACAGCAGAATTACCAAATCGTTATCACAAATGTTGCCGCCTCCCTCCTCTTTTAGAGTATTCCTGTAAAGAAATTCTAGATTTTAATGGATACTATTAAAAGAAGTCTGTACAATTGGTGGCAACCATCAACTGTTTGTTAGCTGTTTTTGTTTTATATACACATATATATACATACATACACATATACACACAATCACAAACAACAGACATACACAGACACATATATATATGGTTTACTATGTGTGTGTATGTATATTTATTTATGTATATATGTGTGTGTGCCAATATATATATGTATATATATATATATATATATATATATATATACATATGAATATATATATATATATACATATGAATATATATGTATGTATATATGAATATATATATATGATAATATATGTATGTATATATGTATATATATATATATATATGTATGTATCTATGTATATGTGTCTATATGTATGTATCTATATATATATATATATGTATGTATATGTATGTACATATATATATGTATGTATGTATATATGTATGTATGTATATATATATGTATGTATATATATATATGTATGTGTATATATGTATGTATGTATGTATGTATATATATATATATATATGTGTATATATGTATGTATGTTTGTATGTATATATATATATAAATAAATATATATATATATATATATATATATATATATATATATATATGTGTGTGTATGTATATATATATACACATATGTATATATACATGTATATATATGGATATATATATAGCCTACTAATAGTAGCTTTCTGGTAGAATTAGTTGTAAATCTTACCCAACATTAGTTCTTCATGGTCTGATGATTTCTTTAGTTTTTGTTTAATAAACATCATACACACGTGTGTATCTGTCAGTGTGTGTGTGGTTATGTGTGCTCTTGTGTTTGTGTGCATGTGTGTGTGTGGGCCTTTGTGTGCATGTGTGCTCTTGTGATTGTATATTTGTGTACACATGTATGTGTATTTGTGTTTTTGTCTGCACATGTGTGTGTGTATATATGTTTGTGGTTGTGTGTGTATGTGAGCTTCTGAATGTGTGGTGTGTGTGCTTGTGAATGTGTGTTTGCTTGTGTGTGTATTTGCATGTTTGTGTGCACATATGTGTGTATATATGTTTGTGATTGTGTGTGTATGTGAGCATGTGAATGTGTGGTGTGTGTGCTTGTGAATGTTTGTCTGCTTGTTTGCATATGTGTGTGTGTGTGTTTGTTTTATGCATGTGTTGTATATGTGTGTATGTCTGTGTTTGTGTCTTTTACGTATATGAGTGTGTGTGTTTTAGGCATGTGAGTGTGTTTGTGTTTTATGCATGTGAGAGTGTGTGTGTGTGTTTTATGCATGTGCGTGCCAAGTTTGTGTTTGTTCTGGTTCAGAATAAACAATCTAAAATGGTAAGGTTTAATTTTTCAGTTTCTCTTGTTTAGAAATGGTAGAACTCCTTCACTCTACAAAGTCTCTCCCCTTTTAGTCTTTCTCGCATACAAAATATTTTTATTTCCTTCTTTCTCTTCTTCACCTCTCCTCATAGATGTCAATTCTAGTTATGTACACATACACACACTCACATGCACAAGCATACACTTACATGTGCAAATACACACACATACACTCTCTTTCACTCTCTCTTCCACAGACAACCCTATATCTGCAATAACAATATACATATGTATATATGCTTTCTTATATAAATAGCCAATGTAACTCTTTAAATAGCTGCCATATATATAACTATATATATGTATCATAACCACCATCATCATCATTTAATGTCCATTTTCCTTGTTGGCAAGGCTTGAATAGGTCATTATAGATCATGTCACTACTTATCCAGAACCACTGTCTTCTCAGAAAAAATCCATAAACCTGCACTCCTAGCCCTTGCCCAGCAAGCCTGATTTCATAAACCAACCATTCACCGTACCAGACATCAAATGGGAAAGACAGACATTATTGAGCTGCAGCTGTCATCATCATCACCGTTTTATGTCCATTCTTCCACGCTAGTATGGGTTTCTGTCTAATAAAACTATTATCTCTCTCTCTCTCTCTCTCTCTCTCTCTCTCTCTCTCTCTCTCTCTATATATATATATATATTTGTATATGTACATATGGATATATACAGACACACTCGCATTCATATATATCTGTATATATATATGTATTTGTTTTTTCTTTTGTATTTAGTCAAAGAGCCGTGTAGAGTCCTCCTATTGTATGCGTATCACAACTGGTGCCCATGTACCCCAGGGAGCTGATGCAGTTGTACAAGTGGAAGACACTGAATTACTGAGAAAGTCAAATGATGGGAAAGATGAACTGGAAATATTGATTAAGAAATCACCAACTACTGGGCAAGACATCAGGTAAAGCTAGTTTACATAGCTACACAGAGCATTGATTAACTGTACCAGGTCTGCTGAAAAAGTATCTGATTTTAGTTTTTCTCATGGGAAGTAATGATATTAAGGAGACAAAACTGTGCAGAATGGAGCTGTATACATTCATGCCCTTGTGAGATTTTGGTGAGCTCACTGGATGTGCCTATTGCTGTCAGGTAGAGAATGTCTGGGATGCTGAACTAATTATTTATTTCATTTTCATTTCACTTGATGCTACCAACAAGAATCCTCAATTCCTGAATACTGTGGTAACTGGATGTGAGACACAGATGTACAGGTATGACCTGAAACCATAGCTCACTCATTACAGTAGAAGCATATCAGGTGTGGAACAAAATCAAGTTGATTTTCACTGTTTTCTTTAATTACTAAGGTATTGTTCCTCATCAATAAGCACCAGATGGACAAACAGTTACAAAGTAGTACTATTAGGAAGTCTTCCAATGCTTTCATGATACAGTTTCTCACAAGAGACCAGATCTGTAGATCTCATAAATCTGGCACCTGCACCATGACAACAACCCAGTTTATTTATTGCACCAAGGTTTCTTGGGAAAGGAAAACATTTTTCGCCTTCACCAGGCTCCCTACTCTCTAGACATGACTCCTTCTGACTTCTGGTTGCTTCCGAAAATGAAGGTACCACTGAAAGGCTCCTGCTCTTAAGAGATGTAAAAAAAAACATCATGTGGACTGGAACAGAAAAGCTAAGAGCCAGTCCAGGAGCATTCCAGACATGCTTTAAACTGGGGAAGTTTTGCTGAGCTGTGTGGCCTACTTCAAAGTGGATTAGCAATTGAACCCCACAAAGTATGTAAGTTTTTGTTTTTTTCCTGGAACTAATGTTGGATACTTTTTCAGCAAATCTCATGTGAAATATCGCATTCTAGAGTAGTAAGAGTGCTGTTTTGTATTTTTTTCATTAACGTCTTGGTTATGTGGTTTCATGCAATATAGGGCATTAAGAGTTAATTCAGTGAGTTTTGGGGAATATGTACCAGATCACCTTGGAAAGTCTCTTGGGATTCCTTGGGGAGATTTATCTTATTCATGGAATGCAATAAAGCAAAACAGAAGCACTGATCTTTCGGACCCCTATATGGATTTTATGGAGATATTTGCACTTTTTGTTTTATATTACCCTCAACCCTTTGATGTGATATGGCTCTACCAGGGGTCATGACCCTGCCTCCTCAGTCATGTTATAAAATAATTAGAGACACATGGATAAATAGTGTGATGTCTCTCTAACTTGTTTAACATTGATAAAATTTGGGATATGTTCCCCTACATCTTATGTATCAGCTTTGATTTCTATTTGAAGAAATTATAAATCTATGGAAACAAATACAGAGTGGGAGTAAGGGAGCGAGAGGGAGAGAGAGAGAATGGGGGCAACAACTGAGGCAGAAAACATTGAAACAAACATACAGAGGGCAAGAGTGTGTGTGTATGTATTTCTGTGTGTGCATATGTGTGTGAAAGAGAGAGAGTAGATAGATGGATGAAGATAAATAGTTAGTTAGATAGATAGCAACAGCAAACAACAACAAACATTTTAAGGCTATTTTTTCCTGGTAAAGCAAAGGTTAGTCTCGTGGGCTGCATGAAATGCTTTATTTATTCCTCATGATAGGGTCCTTTTTGAAAATATTTTTTTATAGCCAAATGCCTTTCCTGGTGCAAATGCTTTTAGTCACCTTTTATGACAGGCAGAAATACAGTGTCTCTTTTCTATGGATTAGTGGATAGCTTGACAGATAAATAGAGCAAGAAAGAGCTGTGTAGTAAGGATAGCGAGATATGAAGGATAGCTTGAGATGCCAAAATATCTTAAGATTTAAATTTGTTGCAAGTACCATAATTTGTTAGGATATCAGTATTGTCTAACTCATGCTAGCGTGGAAAAATGGACATAAAATGGTGATGATGATGTAATGATGATCAGGTTAAATCCTTCACTGTTTGTTCCAGGTTCATTGTGCTCTGAGTTCAGACCCCACCGAGATCAATTTTACCAGTCATACTTTCGAGGTTAATAAATAAAGTACCAGTTCCATACTGAGGTTGAATCTCTCTCTCTCTAAAAACAAAAAGAAATCAACTATGTTCAAACTTGGAGAGTGAGAGGCTACCCCACATTTAAAATGCTCAAGACATGCCATGTATCTATTCGGCTCCCTTATGACCCCATCAGGTATTAAGGACTCTCTTTTTTCTTCCTTACTATGATTTCAACTTTGTACATGATCTATTGCAGACCTGTTGGTGCTGATATTCCTCAAGGTGAGAAGATCTTAAAACGGAACCAAAGACTTGGACCTTCAGAACTTGGACTTTTAGCAACTGCTGGTGTGATCCGAGCCAAATGTTTCCAGAAGCCAACTGTGGCTGTCCTGTCAACTGGAAATGAGGTATGTTCTGCTCTTATGTATATTTACTCTCTTATTCAGCTGTGTATTTGTTTTGCAAGGTTTTTGATATGAAATTGTCTGTTGAAACAGATATTGTTATATTTGGGGAAAGTCATGTTTGTACCCAAATATAACAATATCTGTTTCAACACCCAATATTCCGCTCCTCCCAAAGTATTGGCCTTGTGTCTAAATTACAAACCGTTATCTTTTGAGTGACTGAACAAGAGTGATGGACTTATGTTGAGTTCCTTTTGTGTTGCAGATGTGTTTATGGTGAATAGTGGTGATATTTGTAGCATTAGTACTATTCCTGCTATAATTTAACTGGTTAGTTCTTGTTTAACTCCAGGAATTGTAAGTGACAGATACTATCAGCAATGGAATGACCAATAGAACGATTATTTACTTGGTCTGATCTGAAGATCAGCTTCTTTATATTCTGTCTTGTTCAAGCAAACCTATGATCAAAAGTGTTGAACATTTCTGCATCCTATCAATTTGTATACCTAGGACTACATTGTTCAATGTATCTTTCTATATTTAAAATATTTGGGTGTGATTTAAGTGAAATTCAGCTGCTATTTTTGGCTGATGTTCCTGATGAGGATGGCACTCATGGTATAAAGATATTGGTAATGTTGATGGTGTTACTGGAAGCAGTTATGAAATCAGGGAGCTAAATCAAATTTCAGGCTAAAGTGACCTTGTCATGTAATGTTTAATTTTGCAATATTTTCATGTTTGTATATGGTCTAGAATGTGGGATTGGAGATATTTGAGAGTATTACTTCACTGTTTTGAAGTATAATGTTGCCAAGGACTACTTTACATCCTCTATCCTTCCTAACTCTGACCTGAAGTAACTCAGAAAGGAATGTTTAGAGAGAATTAACAGATGTTATTGTCAGAAATATGACAGGAACAGCCAATCAACAAATGACATGACAGTCTCATTCATAATTTACTGGGGTACACTGTGAAGGTTGCATGGCTTAATAGTTAAGGTGTTTGGCTTCTTCCAATACTTTCATGATACAGTTTCTCACAAGAGACCAGATCTGTCGATCTCATAAAACTAGTACCTGTACCATGACAACAGCCCAGTTCATTTATTGCACCAAGGTTTCTTGGGAAAGGAAAACATGTTTTCTCCTTCACCAGGCTCCCTACTCTCTATCGTGAGATCATGGGTTCAATTCCTAGTGGTGTAGAGTGTTCTTGGGCAAAGTACTTTTATTTCTCATTACTCCAGTCCACTCTGCTGGCCAAAATGAGTTGTACCTGTAATTCAAAGGTCTAGCCTTTATACACACTGTCAGGCTGAATCTTCCTGAGAAATATTTTAAGGGTACACATATCTGTGGAATACAACTTGTAATGTCCTGTAATGATTTAACTGAAAATATCTAAAAATGAGTTTATTAACCCTTTAGCATTTGCATTACTGCATATATACTATTATATTTTCACAGTAACAGCTTTACCTCAGATAATTATCTCATATAGTATCAAATCTATGAGATTTTGATATTATTTATTTTGAGAACAATACCTTAAGATCAGTATGAGCAGCTGGTTTGAACAGAAAGAGGTGAGAGAATTCTGCCTGGCTACAGTTAGTTTAA
>OZ024755.1:8971233-9003733 GCA_964016885.1 Eledone cirrhosa
GGTATATCATTGCCACCACCACCACTTCGACTACCTTATATATAGAAAGAGAGAGTGTGTGATGTCAACACTTCCGGTGGCGATCACTTAAATAAACATACTAATTTTTTGTCACTAATTTTCTAATAATCAGTTTATATATAATATTGTTTCTACTTTTGACACAAGGCCAGCAATTATCCCAGTGTATTACTGGTACTTTGTTTTATCGACCCCATAAGGATAAAAGGCAAAGTTAACCTTGTGGGATTTGAACTCAGACCGTAAAGGGGTGTAACTCTATGCTACAAAGCATGGCGTCCGACCCTCTACTGATACTGCCAATCCCTCACCAGTTTATATATAATATTGTCTTTTTTTAATGTATCATGGATTACGTTACTGATTACATAAGACAGTGTAACAACGTCTTCGTTCAATTACGATTTTATTTGAGGTTTCATATCCACATGTATATATACTTGCATATAATATCAATATACACACTACACACGCTAGCAGAAAAACCACCCTTCGGGTGGTTTTTCTGCTAGTGTTGCTAATGAAATACATTGCCTATAAGTTTCAGTTAATTTAGAAAATAATGAAAAAAAAAAAAATGAGAAATTTAATATCTAGCAAACATTTTCATTAATGAGCTGATATTTAGAACATTGCCTAACCAAAATTTTTTTAAATAAGACTATGGTGGAAGGTTTTAATATACGTATATATATTTTAAAACAAATAGTTTTATATCATGAAACCAGGGTGGCTTCTAGCAGATTGGTAGCAAAAGGGTTAAAAATAAAGTGGTTCCCTTAAAACTAAATTCGTTAAAGGACCTTTAATCTATAGATACATACAAGGTTTCACATTTATAGTAGGAGTTAGAATGGGGCAGTATTTAATCCTGTCTTGACAGTATTTCTAATGAAATACATTTTATTTCAATTAATTAATGAATAATTTAACATTTTATTAAGATCATTATTTCAATTACTAACATATTTACATAACATATGGTTCTTATATAAAATGACATTAAAAGGTTTTAATCTAAATAGGAACCCTTTAAAATGAGTGGTTGTTTGATATAACCAGAGAGTTTTGACTGGGTTGGTATCAAAGGAGTTAAGTTTGTGTTTTTTTTCCTTAGGCATTAGTAAACCGAATTCTTGCAGAACAGCTAGAACAAAGAATCAAAAGTAGGTTATGGATTAACCCAGCTTGGGAAATAAAGTTTTTATGTTTGGTGTAAACATTGAAGTACTCTGTTATGTCATAAGTACTGTATGATATGTCATAAGTACAATATGTTATATCATAAGTACTGTATGTTAGGTCATAAATACTGTATGTTATGGCATAAGTGTTGTATTGTGGAAAATTTACGGAGTTGTCATTTTTGTCATTACAGTTTTCATTCCAACTCTCAGGCTCTGAGTTTAATCCCTGCCGAGGTTAACATTGCCTTTCATCCTTTTGGGGGTCAATAAAGTACCAGTCTATGACTAAGGTCAATCCTTCCTTTCATATCTCTCTCACTCTCTCTCAGAAATAGACTGTGGTCTACCTGGAGAGGCACGAGTGCTACCAGATATAAATTGTCCAACTAGGTTAGGATGTCGTCACAATGGCTCCTTTAGATTTAATAGGTTTAATATCAAGTATGTTATGTCACATTTTGTTGGATTTTGTCAACTGTTTTGATAATTTTCTTACAAGTTGGGTAACCTAGTGCCAAATTTATTTGGGTTGGCTGAATAACCCAGCATAGCATCTAGGACTGAGTGCTTTTTAGCCCTATTTCTGGCATCTGTAACCTTTTGAAACACAGCTGTCACACTCAGAGCTATCTTAATTATTCTTAGAGTTTGTGAAGTTCAGCCATTACTTAGAGTGTGTGAGCCTGTGTGTCTCTGTGTATGAATGTATGTGTGAGCATGTGTGTGTATGTGTAATCCTGTATATTTGTGTATAAGTGATTTTTTTTTTTTTTTGTGGTGGTGGGTGTATGTTAATGGTATATGGTGACTGTGGGGGTGATTCTTTGGTGAAATAATAGTTGTGTGTTTATTTATATATGTGTCTTAATGTGTGTGTGTGTGTATGTTTGTATCAATGTGTGTGTATGTGTATGATAAAGTGTATGTGGTAGTAGTAGTAGTAGTGATGATGTAATAGTAATGTGTGAATGTAGTATATGCAATAATATGTTTCAACTGTGTGTGTGTTATATATGCTTACTTGTGTGTGAATGTGTCTGTGTGTTAAAGTATTAATATCCTACTGTGAAGATGATGATGATGGTTTTTGATTAATAACAATAACAACAACAACAATAGTAGTAGTAGTAGTAGTAGTAGTAGTAGTAGTAGTAACAGCAACAATAACAGTAGCAGCAGTAATAGCTACAGTTGTAATAGTAATAATTGTTTCTACTTTTGGTACAAGGCCAGCAATTAACCAGTGCATTACTGGTACTTTATTTTATCGACCCCATAAGGATGAAAGGCAAAGTTAACCTCGGCAGGATTTGAACTCAGAATGGCAAGGGCCGTAGCTCTATGCGTCAAAGCATGGCATCTGACCCTCTACCGATACTGCCAATCCACCGTGTTTGTATGTGGTTGAAGTGTGTGCTAGTGTTTAAACCAAGTCTGTAAATATCATGTGGAGGGATGTGGTCCAGTGGTAAGGGTGCTGGACTTACAATCATAATGTTGGGGGTTTGATTCCTGGATTGGGTTGCATGTTGTGTTCTTGAACAAAACACATGGTTGTCCCAGTGGTAATAGTGGTGGTGGTGATGGTAGAGAAGATAGTGGTGGTGGTAGAGAAGGTAGTGGTGGTGGTGATGGTAGAGAAGGTAGTGGTGGTGGTGGTGGTGGTGGTAGAGAAGGTAGTGGTGGTGGTGGTGGTGATGGTAGTGTTGTGTGTGAGGGTGATGGTGATGGTTGCATTGATGATGATGGGGGTGATAGTGGTAGTGTTGTGGTGATGGCAATGGTAGTGTTGTGGTGATGATGATGGTCATGATAGGGGTAGTGTTGTGGTGATGGTTATGATAATGGTGATGGTGATGGTAGTGTTGTGGTGATGATGATGGTCATGATAGGGGTAGTGTTGTGGTGATGGTGATGATAATGGTGATGGTGATGGTAGTGTTGTGGTGATGATGATGGTCATGATAGGGGTAGTGTTGTGGTGATGGTGATGGTGATGGTAGGGGTAGTGTTGTGATGGTAGTTGTAGTGTTGTGGTGATGGTGATGGTAGTTGTTGTGGTGATGGTGATGGTAGTTGTAGTGTTGTGGTGATGGTGATGGTAGTTGTAGTGCTGTGGTGATGGTGATGGTAGTTGTAGTGTTGTGGTGATGGTAGTTGTAGTGCTGTGGTGATGGTGATGGTGATGGTAGTTGTAGTGCTGTGGTGATGGTGATGGCAGTTGTAGTGTTGTGGTGATGGTGATGGTGCTGGCAATGGTAGTGGTGATGGCAATGGTTGTGGTGATGAGGATGGTCATGGTAGTGTTATGGTGGTGGTGGTGGTGATGGTAGTGTGTTATGGGGATGGTACAGTTGATAGCCTCTTAATGTGATTATAGTAGGTATACTTGTGTGTGTGTGTGTGTGTGTGTGTGTACATATGTATGTGAGTATCTCAAACAGTGTACTTGTAGTAGTAATGCAGGCAGTGGTGTAGATGTGTGTATGTGTGGTAGTGTGAGTGTTAGTAGTATCTTGTGCTAATAGTGATGTGTGTGTGTGTTTAAATATATGTCAGCAATGTCGGTAGTGTGTGGGGAATAGTAAATTTCAAGTAAATGACATATGTGTATGTATGTAAGTATATATGTGTGTGTGTATGTAGTTATATGTGTGTATGTGTATATGTGTGCATGTATGTATGTTTGTGTCTATATATGTGCATGCGTCTGTGTGTATGTGTATATGTGTGCATGTATGTATATGTTTGTGTGTCTATATATGTGGATGTGTCAGTGTGTATATATATATATATATCATCATCATCATCACTGTTTTACGTCCGTTCTTCCACGCTAGCATGGGTTAGACGGGCTGTCCTGTTGTGAGCAGTTTCCAGTCGGCTGACCTTGTCTTGCTCATACAGGAACTGATTTTGGCTTGATTTCTACAGCTGGATGCCCTTCCTAACACCAACCTCATTTACAGTGAGTGCTGGGTGCTTTTTTTTCCGTGGCGCCTTTACAGTGTGGGCTGGGTGCTTTTTTGCCGTGGCACCTCCACAACCAGTTTGCAGTGGAATGATAGGGACCCCAGTCCTAACATTTCATTTCTACAGCTGAGTAAACTGGAGCAATGTGAAATAAAGTGTCTTGCTCAAGGAAACAACACATCACCCGCTCTGAGAATTGAACTCACAACATTTCGATTGCAAGCCCAATGCTCTAACCACTAAGCCATGTGCCTTCACATGGCTTAGTGGCTATATATATGTGTATGTATGTATATCTATATATATGTGTGTGTTTGTGTATCGGTGTATGAGTGTGCATATATGCGTTATGTGTCTGTATGTATGTATATGTGTGAGTAGAAGAAAGAGATGAAAGAAGCCCATTTCTTTTTCTTTTTTTCATTTCTGTGACATTTTTAACAAAATATCCTTCTTAGCTTGTAGTTTTCTATTTAACCCCTTTGCTTCCATATTTTAATGAAAGTCACTCCCTATGATTTTTAAATAACTTGGCACATAATCAAAAATTTGCTGGCAGTTTATAAAAGTAATCATTTTTCCCGTTATTACATTGGTATGTGAAACAACTTAACATAGGTTATTATATAAAATGATAGCAGAAGAGTTTTAGATAAATATGTATACTTTAAAATAAATGGTTTTGTTTTGCACAAACAAATGTGTACAGATGTGTGGATTTGAATAAAAAAAAAATAGAAATATTTTAATTCAAATCTTCACGTCTGATGAGCAGATCGATACTGGAGTCAGGTCTATCATATTGATTAACCCTTTAGTTACCAACCCAGCCAAAACCAGCTCTGGTTCTTCGAAATAAAACCACCCATTTTAAAGGTTTCCAATTTAAATTGAAATCTTCCAACATAATTTTATATAAGAACCTTACATTCAGTTACTATCTTAGTAATAAAATGATTAATAATTTTTAGTAGATCCCTCAAGACTCTTCATTAATTGATTAAAATGGTGTATTTCATTAGAAATGCAGTCATGAAAAGGTTAAGACTTAGAACCAATAGCTGTGAAACGTGTCACATTTGATAATGAGTAAAAATATTTAAAAGTAAAACTTTGTTCTCTCATACATTATATTTACATATATCAATTCTTTACTTTATGTATTGAGTTCTATTTTCTCAATTGTACAATGAAACCACACTATCTCTCTCTATATATTTCCCTTTTTCTCCCTCTCTGTCTCTCTCCCTGTCTCTCCAATGGTGTTGTAATCAGGCAGCCATGTTGTTTTAAACTGTGCTGTTTCGTTCTCTTAATCTTGCTTTAGTTCACATTTACTGCTTTTTATTAACACAGTCAAGTTGACATGGTAGGTTGGCAAGACATAACTTATAGTTTAAATCAGAATAAATTCTCAAGATTTCTATTTTCCTGTTTAACGCATTGCAGCATGGAAATCTGAGACTGCATACATAACACAGTAGCAATGTGTTTGTTAACTGCAAGATCAAGCGTTAATTTCACTAATGCACATAGACCTGCACGTTAGGAAGCCTAGCATACATTCAGTGCAATTTACTTCATGTGTGTGATTTTTTTTGTCTTTTTTTTGTTTGTGTGCACCAAACAACAAAAAATCTAAGGGAAAAACTTAAATGAACAGAACAGAAAAAAGAAAACAACAAAAAATCTAAGGGAAAAACTTAAATGAACAGAACAGAAAAAAGAAACCATATAGTTGACCATAATTGTATCAAATTCCGCAAACAGGAAAATAACAAAATAAATCTTTGAAAATATTTAATTAAAGTGTTTTATTTTTACTTCATTCACACCAGCTAATAGCTAGAGGTTAATTACAGGTTAAGTTTGACGTAGAGTTATTATTTTGTTTCACAATATTAAATCTTTCGAAGTGATTTTTATAGTTGCTTTGAGTAAATTGCATATTAACTGTTAGTTACCAAGCTATAGTAATTAAAATACATATTTTTCTTTATAGTAGTAGTAGTAGTGTTGGTGGTGGTAGTGCTGGTGGGTGAAGTATTAGTGGTAGTGCTGGTGGGTTTAGTAGTAGTAGTGCTGGTGGGTTTAGTAGTAGTAGTGCTGGTGGGTTTAGTAGTAGTAGTGCTGGTGGGTTTAGTAGTAGTAGTAGTAGTAGTGGTAGTGGTGGTGCTGGTGGGTGTAGTATTAATTGGAGTAGTAGTAGTAATAGTAGTGGTGGTGTTGGCCGTAGTAGTGCTGGTGGGTGTAGTATTAATAGGAGTACTAATAGTAGTGGCGGTAGTAGTGCTGATTGATGTATTAGTAGAAATGGTGGTAGTGGTTCTAGTACTAGTAGTAGTGCTAGTATTAGTAGTAGCGGTGGTAGTAGTAGTTCTGGTGGGTGTAGTATTATTAGTAGTGCTAATAGCAGTGGTAGTAGTAATAGTAGTAGTAGTAGTGGAGGGCCCATTTATTTGTGATTAATAGGTTTTCATTAAACAATAATATTGAAACAAGCAACATCTGGTGTTGAGTTTCCCAGGACCTCAGTAAAATATCTAAAACAGTAGAATGCTTCAGTCATCATTTGGTTCCTTATAGATGTATCTCACATGTTAGAAACAGCATATTGCACATATTGGACATGATATATCTTACATGTTGAACATGGTATATTTCACATGTTAGACACATATTGGACATGGTATATCTTACATATTGGACATGGTATATCTTACATGTTGAACACGGTATATTTCACATGTTAGACACATATTAGACCTGGTATATCTTACATATTGGACATGGTATATCTTACATATTGGACATGGTATATCTTACATGTTGAACACGGTATATTTCACATGTTGAACATGGTCTATTTCACATGTTAGACACATATTAGACCTGGTATATCTTACATATTGGACATGGTATATCTTACATGTTGAACACGGTATATTTCACATGTTGAACATGGTCTATTTCACATGTTAGACACATATTAGACCTGGTATATCTTACATATTGGACATGGTATATCTTAGATGTTGAACACGGTATATCTCACATGTTGAACATGGTATATTTCACATGTTAGACACATATTAGACTTGGTATATCTTACATGTTGAACATGGTATATCTCACATGTTGAACATGGTATATTTCACATGTTAGACACATATTGGACATGGTATATCTTACATGTTGAACATGGTATATCTCACATGTTAGACATGGTATATTGTGGATATGGTGTATCTCACATGTTAGACACAGCATATTTCACATGTTGAACATGCTATATTTCATATGTTGAACATGGTATATCTCACATGTTGGGTATGGTATATCTCACATGTTGGGTATGGTATATCTCACATGTTAGACATGGTATATCTCACATGTTGGGTATGGTGTACCTCACATGTTAGACATGGTATATCTCACATGTTGGGTATGGTATATCTCAAATGTTAGACATGGTATATCTCATGTTGGGTATGGTATATCTCACATGTTAGACATGGTATATCTCACATGTTAGACATGGTGTAGCTCACATGTTGGGTATGGTATATCTCACATGTTGGGTATAGTACATCTCACATGTTAGATATAGTACATCTCACATGTTGGGTATGGTATATCTCACATGATGGGTATGGTATATCTCACATGTTGTAGATGGCATATTTCACATGTTGGGCATGGTCTACCTTATATGTGGTGTGTCTCACAGAAAATAGTTTACCGGGGGTCATACCTTGCAGAAGAACTTTCAAGATACAAAACAATGCTATGTCAAGTTCGAATGGGGAGAGGGCTTCTTACCTCAACGAGCTAAAGCATAAATTGGTGCTTGCTATCTTTCCTCCTGTTGCTGTAAAATATTTTGCATTAGAAACGGTATCCAGCCATAGAAACCAAGTCAGAAGCAAAATAGATGAGCAAGATGTGGTCACGTGACTGGTCTAGCCACAAAACATGACAATCAATCTTAGCCATGCTAGCATGGAAAATGGATGTTCAGTGGTGGTGATGGTGATGATGATGATGATGATGATGATAGTGATGATTTAAGGTTTTTGCATATTTAAAACTTTCTCTGAAGTATTTTTTGCTGTTCTTGTAAATCTGAGATATGTTTTTTAATGCATCTTTGTTTTATGATGAACAGATGTGAATGTGTATGTGCATATGTCTGAACTGTGTGTGTGTGTGTGTGTGTGTGTAGATATATACATGTGTATATGCTGTGTGTGTGTGTATATGTGGTATGTATATATATATATATATATATGTGTATATATAAATATGTATATATATATATATACACACACATATATATTCATATATATATACAGACACAAGTGAAACTGTGCTGAAGCAGACCCATCCAACCCATGCAGGAATGGAAGAGCGCACATAAAATGGTGGTAATGATGATATATATGTGTGTGTGTGTGTGTGTGCGCATGTATATGTGTGTATGGTGTGTCTGTGTTGAAAAAAGATGAAAGCAAATCTGTAGGTAGGAAATATATGAGAGAGGGGCTGCAACAGTGAGAACAAAGAAGTGAAAAATCAAGTAATAATGATTATGATGGTGATGATGATCATGTTGATGATGATGATGATAATAATAATAATGATGATAAAGACTTGATAAAGAACCCCCTCATCCACCATTCCCTCTCTCTCTCTCTCTCTCTCTCAGACCTTAGTGTCTAGAAAATTCTAAGATGATGATATGGGGAGAAATTAAGAGAATGTATTGAGATGATAAAGATGTTAACAATTCTGTCGACAAGTTTACTGAGTGTACATAAAGTATATTTAGAAGTCATGCGGAAATTCTTGTTGTTACTATTGCTGGTTTTCTGGTGGTGGTGGTGATGGTGGTAGTGTACATGGTGTTGGTGGTGGGGGGGGTTATTGTTGTTGTTGGTGGTGGTGTTGGTGTTGGTGGTGGTTGTGATTGTGGTGTGTTGGTGTGGTGGCGGTGGTGTACATGGTGTTGAGTTGTGGGGAGGTTGTGTTGGTGTTGGTGGTGATTGTGATTGTGGTGTGCTGGTGGCAGCAGTGGTGGTGGTGATAGTGGTAGTGCAGAAATATTTTTTTAAACCAATGATGTACACAAAAATATTGTTTATCTTCAAATTATAAATGAGTAAAATATTCCATTTTTTTACTTTGTATCCTTTGTTAAATTAAATGTATTCCATTTATTTGTAATTAAGTATTGTTTATATATATATATATATATATATATATATATATATATATATATATATATACAATATATTAATAAATGGAAACTATATTTATAAAACCATAATTATTTTATTATATATATATATGGAGGCATATGGCTTAGTGGTTAGAGCATTGGCCTTGAAATCGAAAGGTTGAGTTCAATTCTTAGACCGGGTGATGTGTTGGACATCATCAGTTGCATGGAGAGGGGAGGCTGGTTTGCATTTGTGACCGAAGGGCGTCTTCAATATGTATATATATCATCATCATTTTACGTCCGCTTTTCTCTGCTTGCGAGGGTGGGACAGGTCCTATTCAGCACAGCATCTCTCCACTTGTCACGGTCCTTCGTGTCTCCTCCGTGAACTTCAGCGATCTGAGGTCTGCTCTCACCACCTCCGCCCATGTTTTCCGTGGTCTTCTTTTACTGCGTCTTCCTTCTACTGGGATTTCTTGTCACTTCTTTACCCAGCAGTTATGTGTGTGTATATATCATCATCATCATCATCATCTTCGTTTAACGTCCATTTTCCACGCTAGCATGGGATATATATATATATTTATGTGTATATATATTTATGTATATATATATATATATTTATGTATATATATATATATTTATGTATATATATATTTATGTATATATGTATTTATATATATTTATATATTTATATAAATATATATATATTTATGTATATATATATATTTATGTGTATATATATATTTATGTATATATATATATATTTATGTATATATATATATATTTATGTATATATATATATATATTTATGTATATATATATTTATGTGTATATATTTATGTGTATATATATATATATATTTATGTATATATATATATTTGTGTATATATATTTATGTGTGTGTATATATATATATATATATATATATATATATATATATATATATATATATATATATAACTTATACATACATATAACCTTATAAAACATTTACAATAACATATTGATCTGTAATACTTGGTGGTGGTTTCTAATTATACCATGGAATTTCCATATCATACATACTGGAGTTTATTTAATCGACTTTCTTCCTTGCTTTTAAATTGCTGGCCTTGTGCCAAAATTTGAAACAATTATTATATTACAACATTTCGTTATACTCTAACAGCATTATCAAATTACATTGGCATCTTCTCGTTAAAATATCATTACTCTATAACAATGTAGTAAATTAATAACAGCACTATCATCTTACTGTTGTAATTTCAAATTAACCCTTTTGATACTAAACTGCCAGAAACCTTCCCAGGTTCTATGATACAAACCTCTTTTAAAGTATAGACATCTTAACACTTGTACTTCAGCCATTTTGGTACCAGAGTAAGTAAGCTCAACAGTCCGCAATCTAACGTTGCAAGTCCATGTAACTCCAACAACACCACCACCACCATCGCTACTACCACCACCACTACCGCCACTAATAACACCTCCTCCACTACCACCACCACCACTAATAGCACCACCTCCACCACCAATAACACCACTTCCACCACCAATAACACCACCTCCACCACCACCAACAACAACACTACCACCACCACAAAACCAGCAACAACACCAACACCACCACTATCACCATCAAAACAAAACACCACCATGTACACCACTGCCAACACACCAACACACCACAATCACAACCACCACCAACACCATCACCACCAACAACAATAACAACACCCCCACCACCACTAACCCCAACCTCACCACCACCAACACCATGTACACTACCACCATCACCACCACCACCAGAAAACCAGCAATAGTAACAACAAGAATTTCCGCATGACTTCTAAATATACTTTATGTACACTCAGTAAACTTGTCGACAGAATTGTTAACATCTTTATCATCTCAACACATTCTCTTAATTTCTCCCCATATCATCATCTTAGAATTTTTTAGATGCTAAGGTCTGAGAGAGAGGGGGGCGGGTTTCTTATATCTTTATTAATATTATTATTACAGTGAAACATCAAAATTGTTTACGGACTTACTTAAAAAAATTGTTGTAAATTTTGTTTGAAAATTAACTAGAAATTAATAGCATGGTAATTATTTTTTATCTTTCCCTTAACCATTTACCATTTACATTACTCTATATTTACTATTGTATTTTCAGGTTAAGGCTTTACCTCTCATTATATCTCACATAACATTTACATTACTCTATATACACTATTGTATTTTCACAGTAAAGGCTTTATCTCACATAATATCGAATCAATGAGATTTTGATATTATTTATTTTGAGAACAATACCTTAACATAGGTATAAGTGACCAGTTACAGCCAGTTTGAACAGAAAGCAGTGAGAGAATTCTGGCCGGATATGGCTGGTTAAATGCTAAAGGGTTAAAGTTTAGATAACTTCAAAATCAGATTTGGTTCTGGCCAGGTTCTATTAAAAGGGTTAAAGCACCCAAGAAACCTTCTATGAGATGTAACCTTGTAAGAAGGCACCTAAATCTGCTTTAGTGTGAGCAGTAAATTTCATTTTCATTTCAATGTGATAATACTACTTTAATGAGATAGGGCATCTATAATGTGATAATGCTGTCATAATTCATAAATACTGCTCTAGTTTTAAGATAATGTTTTATTATATATTTTACTTTCTTCCAGCTTGTTGACCCTGGAGATGTGCAGGAACATGGAGAGGTGCGAGACTGTAACCGTATTACCTTAATATCTCTCCTGAAGGAACATGGTTTCAAAACTGTTGATCTAGGTATTGCTGAAGACAGGTAAGGCAGTACAGATTTTGTAAGTAAAATCATGTTGAGAGAGTTTGAGATTATGATCATATTAAAAACATTGTTTGATCATCATCATCATTATCATTTAACGTCCATTTTCCACACTAGCATGGGTTAGACAGCTTGTCCCATTAGAGGGAAGTTGGGTCAGGTGACCATGAGTTGCTCATATAGAATAGTTTCTGGCTTGGTTTTACAGCTGGATACACTTCCTAATGCCAGCCACATTTACAATTGCATAGTAAATATTTTTTCAGAAAAAAAAGGCATCCAGCCATAGAAAGTTTGCCAAACAAAGGGTTTGGAGGATCCTTCAGTTGTGTACTTGAGTCAATATGATCAACAAAATCCCTTTAACCATTTCATAACCATCTTTCTAATGAGATACACTCTAGTTTGAGGGATTTACTAAAGTTATTAATTATTCAATTACTAAGTTATGGTCCTTTTATAAAAGCTATGCTGAAAGATTTTAATTTAAATATGGATCCATTAAAATGGCTGGCTTTCATATAACCAGTGCCAGCTTTTGCCAGGTTGATAGCAAAAGAATTAATGCAGCGCCTCAACATGGCCACAGTCTAATGACTGAAACCCATAAAAGAGTAAAAATGTACTTAAATAAATTCATGGTTATCCAAACTTTAACAGGTTACACATGTTCATTAAATGACAGACATAGTTTATCTTGGAAAAGAAGGGAAAAAAAGCCAACTGTATTTTCTAATGATGAAAAATGTTGCTTTAAGTGCATTTCTAAAATGATGTTAATGAAATATCTGGTGACTAGTTTTTAGTATTGCTATTACAATATTTTCTTTTTACTGTAGGAGCAGACATGGCTGTGTGGTTAAAAAGTTCAGTTTGAAACCATATAGCTTCTGATTCTACCCCCACTGTTTCCCATTTCTCTTCACAACATTCATCACTGGTTCTCTTCGTCACACCCAGTCACTTTCATCCTTCTTCAGCACATGATCCAGCCATCCCATCACATTTCCCTTCACAACATTCATCCCTGTTTCTCTTCCTTTCACCCAGTCACCTTCATCTTTCCTCGGCATATGATCCAGCCATCTCATCCTATTTCTTTTCACAACATTCATCACTGGTTCTCTTCCTCTCACCCAGACACTTTCATCCTTCCTCTGCACATGATCCAGCCATCTCATCCCATCTCTCTTTACAACATTCATCACTAACTTCTATTCCTATCATCCTCTGCAATTTATTGTTTATCTTCCTTTCTCTGAGCAATACTTCACTTTTATCCAACCTTCTCTGTAGCTCCACGTTCATTACCCATGTCTCACTTCCATAAATCACAGCAGTTTTCACACATGCAACATACACCTTTCTTCCTTTCAGTTTCAGTTAGTCAAGAGTATGATCTATTAAATACAGAGCAATGTAAAGCAAATGGATAACGAGAGCTCAGTGCAAATAAAATAAAAACACAAAAATAAACCAAAGTGCCACATACTGACACTGGAAGGTACTTGTGGCAACAGAAAACCAAGAAATATTTTGGAGCAGTGGGGAGGTCATATATCAGGAAATTCATCGGGTCTTACAGTTGAGATGACACAAAATTAAAAGGAGTGGGGATCATATGCTGTAGTGTAGACCTGTTCCAAACCATGTCAGCATGGAAAAACAGATGTTAAAAGAGATGATGTTATGATGTTGATTCACTTACATTCCTGATTATAAAATTAATAGATTGCAAGTCTTTTTAATATTACTTTATTTTTTAACCTCTATTTTAGTCTATAAAGTCTGATAACTCAAAAAAAAATATTAGCTGAAATTGCATTAAAAAATTGCAACAACAACTACAACAACTACTACTACTATATGGCTGCTTAACTAATTGTCTCTCCAATAACACGTACACACATCACATATATACATACATCACACATACACACACATCACACATACATCACACATACAGACATCACATATATACATACATACACACATATACATACATACACACATCACACATACATACATCACACATACACACATCACACATACACATACTTACACATATACACACATACATTCAGTCATATACGTATGTAAACACACATACACTTTTACAGTGGAGAATCTGATTCAAGTCATTAATAATTATGGACATGAGATCAGAATGTTAATAACGAGGATTTTAGTAACAGTAATAAGTATAATAATTATTTCTAATTTAGGTACAAGGCCAACAATTTTGTGTGATCAGGAAAAGTAGCTTACATTGAGCACAGAACTTTATTTTATCAACCCCCAGTATTTCACTGGTACTTTATTTTGTCAACCACAGTACTTAAATGGTACTTTATTTTATCAACCCCAGTATTTAACTGGTACGATAAAGATCAACAATTAAATACCATAAGGCATTTTGTCCAATGCTCAGATAACTTCCATTCCACCTCCTTCAAAGGGCCCTTAACTCTTGTTGGAGGTGTTCAGCCGCCTCAGCATTTTAAACCTTGTGGAGCCCAGCTCTCTCTCTGTCAAAACGCAGCCAAATACTTTCAGTGTAAAAAAAGAAGAGAGTGAGAGGAAGAACCAGCTCTAGTATTGGACTGTTAGTTCATCAACCTCAAAAAGATGAAAGGCAAGTTTGACTGTAGCAGGATTTGAACTCAGAGTGCAGTGAGCTGGAAGAAATACTCTGAGGCATTTAATCTGATGCCCCAACCACTCTGCCAATTCACTTCCTTAGTAATGATTATAATAATAATAATAATAATCATTATAATTATGATGATTATGTTGATGATGATGATGTGGTGGAGGTTGCAGGGGTGGTGTTAAATGCCCCCCATGGCAATAAATATATTTCAATATTTGGCCTACTTTCCAGCTTGATTGATTAAAGTGGAAGTATATTGCTTAGGCATCCTTTCTCGTCTTTGTTCACACATTCACATGTGTTGCGTGGGTGTCTTCTTCCCATTAGCAATCAATTGCAGCTGAATTGCGCACATGGCCCCTCCGATAAATGCTTGGTATGTAGCAAGCTTGCACTTGTTATGTTTACCCTTCTCAGAAATGACAATCTGTACATATTGCTATATACATATGGTTATTTTTTCAACCATATCTCTGTGTTGCCAAATAGTTTCTCAGTATATGAAAGAAATAACAAATAACAACAAAATAAAAAATACTGTATATTTATTAAATATGATATTGGAATATGTTTCAACAGATTTTTCATGTCTGGGAGTAGAATTTGACTGCTAATTTTATTTTTATTTTTCCTGGTTTCCTTCATTAGACTGCGGCTATGCTGGGGCACCTCCTTTGAAGGGATTTAGTCGATCATATTATATCCAGTAGGTAGCAAATTGTTTGAGTCGTCAGAACATTGGGTAGAATGCTTTGTAGTATTCATTTCAGCTCTCTACTCTCTAAGTTCAAATCCTGGCGTAGTCAGCTTTGCCTTTCATGTATTCGAGGTCAATTAAAAAAGTACCAGTCTAGTATTGGGGTGGATTCTTTTTCTATATCTCTTTCTCACTTCCATTATTTCACTCCTATCCAGTTCTTCGAGAGAATGAAAGATTTCTCTGGAAGAACTGGATAGGAGATGGACTCCACCAGGTTTTAAAATGTCTTAGAAATGCTGTATTTCCGTACAGCATCACTATGACTTCTCCAAGAGTTATGGGATCAAGAGAGGGAGATTCATCATCATTTAACGTCTATCTTCCACGCTAGCATGGGTTATTCATCATCATCATCATCATCATGATTTTATGATGATGATGATGATGAATAACCCATACTGGGTTATTATCCCCAGTATTTATATTTTCTTATTACATCTGTTTGTCCTATGTCCTATCAACTTCTAAGTTTGTCATCAATTCAATTATGTTCCTTCTCTTCTAAAGAGGCTGAACATTTCTCATTAGTCTGTCTCTGTAGTTATTTGTATGAACATAGTATGTAACTGAGACTCCACCAATGTGTATAAATATATAAAAATATAAATATATAAACATATCTAATGTGTAGGCATGCTAGCACACATTTTATTATGTATATATATATATATATATATATATATACATACATACACACACATACTTCATTATGGCTAAGTGATGAGTTTTGTTACTCTGGAGTTTCATCTGTTTACTCATAGTTTGGAACATAACTTAACAAACTTTCTTACATAAAATTATTATGAAACATTTTTAGATAAATCTAAACACTTTGAAAGAAAGAATTTTGTAACATAGATCCAAAGGCGGTTTCAGGCAGTTTAGTATCAAAAGGGTTAAACTGATAGTAGCTGGTTGTCAGTGAAGAGATAAAGTAACATAAAATATGAGGTGAGGTTGCTAGATCATGTTTAATGAAATTGGTTGTTGTGGGTAGAAAGATGAATGTGAAGTGGCTGTTTTGTGTATTAACCCTTTTGATATCAATCTGTCTGAGACTGCACCTGATTTATCAAACAAAATCATCCATTTTAAAGTCTGGATATTTATAGTAAAGCCTTCCATGATAGTTTTACAAGAAAGTTTTTGTTCCAGGTAGAGCGGCCTGTTCAAAAAATATATTGCAGTCTCCATTTCATGCTGTGAAAACAGGTGATGGGCTTGAAACCTTTCCTGGGAGGCATGGCATGAATGCACAAAGATTGCATATCCTGAGACCCCAAAGAGGTTTCGAAAGTAACAAACTAACAATTGGAAACTGGAACATCTCAACACTTACAGGTAAAGACCAGGAATTGTGGCAGAGGCTAGATGCTCAGCTGGTCTTGCTTGGGGATCCAGCTGGATCAATTGGAGACAGTTACTTCTAACAGGACCCACTGGAAGGAGTTTTAGATGGCCAAAGAACAAGAAAAAGAAGATTTTACTAAACAGCTTTAGTTTTTCAATAATTTTCAAATAAAATTGAAATATATAAACTGTACTTCATTAAAAATATAGCAATGAAAGGAGTAATTTATACTGGTTTTGAAAAAAAGAAATAGCCATTAACTCACTCTTTTTATACTAAACCATCTGAAGCTAACCAGGATTTATAATAGGAAACTGCTCATTAAAACATTCCATTGTATTTTTACTTTAGAAAATTTTGGTAAATAATGTTATAAGTATTAGTTTAATGATGAAATGTTAGTTATTTTATTAAATTCTTCAGAATTTATTGAAATATATATGTCCGTCTAACCCATGATAGCATGGAAAATGGATGTTAAATGCTGATGATGTAATATATATATCGTTAGAAATACAGAAAGGAGGGAGGCTGAATTAAGTGCAAGAATTGCAGGCACTGGTGCAGTAATGCACCAGCTTCAGCATTCCGTAATCAGAAGAAGGGAGGTAGGTGTAAAAGCCAAACTGCCTATCTTCAATTCAGTTAAAAATCTCTATGATATGATATGACATAATTTGTTGCTTAGTCAGTAATTACTCCTCTTGATTGTTTCTTTGGTGGAATATATCACTCATATTTTGTTATTGTTGTTATTGTTCTTGTTCATTATACTGGATACCTACGAAATATACTCAAGGAAGAAGTATGGTATAGTGCTAACTAATCAAATATTTGGCTGTATGTATAGGTACAAGCATAGTTGTCTGGGGTTTCAGAAGTTTGTATTTGCAACTACATGGTTTCAGATTCAGTTTATTCCACTGGGTGGCACCTTGAGCAAGTGTCTTCTACTCTAGCCTTGTTTTAACCAATGCTTTATGAGTGGAATTTGGTAGATAAATACAGAGTTGAATTTTACCACACTCCTCCCCTATATAATATATATATATATATATACAGTATATATATGTATATATATATATATGTGTGTATATATATATATATATATATATATATATATATATATAATAATCATCATCATTTTACGTCCACTTTTCCCTGCTTGCAAAGGTGGGACGGGTATTCAGCACAGCATCTCTCCACTTGTCACAGTCCTTCGTCATCTCCACTGTTAGCTTCAGCGATCTGAGGTCTACTCTCACCACCTCCGCCCATGTTTTTCGTGGTCTTCCTCTACTGCGTCTTCCTTCAACTGGCATTTCTTGGCACTTATATATATGTATTCACAGCTTTTTTAATGTTGTTTTGTTTTTATTGCATTGTTCGGTTATAAAGTCCTTTTCCAAATCTAATTTTCACAACCTTCCATTCGCAGTCCAGACACGCTGTTTACCAAGTTATCCATTGCTATTTCCGAAGCAGATGTTGTCGTTACATCTGGAGGAGTTTCTATGGGAGAAAAGGTGAGTATCTTTTATTTTTTGCTCAATATAGTTTTTTTATTATCTTTTATTGAGGAGTGATTAATTTATGAATTTCTGTTTATGCTATTGTAACCTTGGAAAAATGGCTGAATAAAGGGGTATATGAACCAATTTACAATATGTTTCATCCTCAACATCATCATTTTTATGTCAAATATTCATAGCTGGCATGGATTGGATGGATTGTTTGAGGCAATGTTTTACAGCTGGATGCCTTGCCTGCTTCCAACCCTTTTAGTCACTTACATGCTGGGAGAAGTGTACTTATTCTAAATTGGATATACACAGTTAATACATGTACATATCTTTTGTAAATTGTTGTTGAACCTAGTTCAGTCTCCATTAAGTGGAGATGCATGGCTTAATGGTAAAGATGTTGGACTTACAATCATAATGTTGTGGGTTCGATTCTTGGATTGGGTTGTGTGTTGTGTTCTTGAGCAAAACACTTCATTTCATGTTGTTCCATATACCCAGCTGAAAATGCGTACCACCAATAGCTGGGGGTTTAATCCTGCAATGGACTGGCATCCTGTCTGGTGTGGAGGGGTTGTGAGGTCTCGGTCACTTAATGCCACAGAAACTGGGATAAGCACCGGCCTGATGAGCTGCCAGGCTTGAGTCAGAGTTTCTTCTTTAGTTTCGATTAAACAAACCTAAGATGGAAACTGTTCCAGCCATGACCAATCCTTTTATTTTTCAGACATAACTGTTATTTAAGATAATTTAGCTATTTTGTATTTTTTACTTTTATCTCAGGATTTACTGAAACAAGTTCTTGAGGAGGATTTGGAGGCTATCATTCATTTTGGAAGAGTTTTCATGAAACCTGGGTAAATACATTCTTTTATTTATTTAAGCAGTCAAAGAATATGGTGTTATTCTCTACAGCTAAAGGATATAAGATATAAAAAACTTAATGGAGGACCATATTGCTAGCAGTTGTGTTATGAATGAAGCAAAAAGAAGACCCGCACTTAATACTGACAGCTGTCAAAACACTCAGTATATTGTTGCTGATTATAGAGATGTGGTTGTGTCGTTCCAACTTGTACGACCTACACTATATATGTACAGCTAGATGTAATGGACTGGCGACATCTCTCTCACTTTCTTTATATATATCTCTGTCTAGCTTGTTAATTGTGATGTAAGATCAATTGACCACTTTGTAGTACATAACTGGCTTGGTTCTTTCTTTGTCTCTTCAGCAACAGTCAAATTTTGTATGGATAAAAGAAGTTTGGTAAATTGATAAAATACACTCAGTGCTCTCTTTAAATTGTTTATGTCAGTGCCTGCCACTATAAAATGTGCTGAGCACATGCTATAAAGAGTTAGTGTGGAGACACTAACAGCAGTGCTGGTGCCACGATAAAATCTCCCCAGTGTACTTTGTAAAGTGTTCGTGCTGGTGCCACAATAAAAGGCATCCAGTAAATTCAGTAAAGTGGTAGGTTGGTGCCATGATATAATGCAGCAAGTACACTCTTGAAAGTGCTAGTTTTGCTCCACAATTATATGCTCATTGTTCACAGTGTAAAGTGGTAGTGCTGGTGCAATGATGAAATTGAGAAAGGGAACATATATTTTCAAAGAAATTGAAGAAAGGAAGAAAAGAAACATTAATTTTGTACATATGCTCAGCAAATAACAATTACTTGTGTGCTTGCATGAGTGTATGCATGCCAGTATAGCATTACTTTTCTTCTCTGTCTCTCTCTGCTTATCGTGCCACTCAGTATGTTTACTCTTCATTTAACCCATATGTTAATTCTCTTGTTCTCTCTCTATCCCAGTCGTTATATGTTGTTAAATATGATATCAGACTAGCTTACCAACATATATTAGGTAATGTATATTGGAGTTTCTTTTTTTTTTCTTTTGCAGGAAACCCACAACGTTTGCAACTATCGACACAAAACACGGAAGGAAACTAGTTTTTGGTCTTCCTGGAAACCCTGTCTCTGCAGTTGTCACGTGTAACCTGTTTGTGATTCCAGCCCTCTATCACATGTCTGGCTGTCCAACACCACGGAGAACTGTTGTAAAAGCTAAAGTACGGCCTGGCATTATTTTTATTTTATTTTATTGTTTTGTTTCTGATCTCTGCTTCTTGAATTACTGGTTTCTTATCACATATATTTCATATCCTCTCAATCATTGCTAAACTCACTCCTCCTCTTGTCAATCATATTGTCAACCCACCTCTAAGCATTACAGCACTAACCACTACATCAAACCTTGCCTCCCTAAGTTTATTTCTTCTCATACTGTTTACCATCTCTTTTAGGTGGATCGGAATATCAAGTTGGACCCTCGACCTGAATATCACAGAGTTGTGTTGTCCTGGGGGCCTGGAGGAGTTGGAGATGATGACGGCCTACCTACAGCTTCCAGCACAGGCAACCAACAGAGCAGTCGCTTACTCAGCATGCAGTGTGCCAATGCACTGTTGGTTCTGCCACCACAAGCTGATGGCAGATCTATGGTCACAGAAGGAGAAGTTCTTGATGCACTTCTCATTGGCAACATAAGCTCTATATAATTCTGACTTTCTTTATTTCTCTCTCTCTCTTTCTCTCCCTCTCTCTTACCTCTGTTCTGCCTCTCTCTCTTTCTACCTCTCCCCTGCCCCTTTAGCTCTTCACTCTACCTTTTCTCTCTACTTCTTCCCCTCCCCTCCCCGTCCTCATTCTTATCTTTCTTCTACCTCTCTTTCTCTAATACCTCATCATTTCTTTCTCCTCTTCACCTTGTTCTTTATCCTCTTTCATTTCCTTTCACCCTATATCTATTTCCTCACTATATATTCCCCCTCTCTCTGTCCCTCTCCCTCTCTCCCTCTGTCCTCCTCTCTGTTGAAATGAGAACTCACCAGACTAAATACCTTATGGTATGGGATTTAGTTACATCCTTCAATTACTCCATGAGATTGATGTTCTGTATACCAGTAATATACTGAGGATCAGTTCAGTTGACTATCTCTTGTCCCTATATATTTGTGCTAAATCAATATTATCTCAATGAATCAAATTCCCTCCATTTTCTCTCCTTCCCTCTCCCTCTCTCCCACACCCAATAAGTGCAATATAATGTTGTAGCATTGCTCAACTACCCACAACCTCTGTCATTGTCCCCTTTCTGCTGTCTTGATGATGATGATCTTACATCATACTCTCATGACCAATATTAGCTCATTATAATCCCACATTTTCACTCTATTACTCTTTCTCTTTGATCGCTTTCTAACTCTAACAGTCTGTCTTTACATCTATCTACCTGTTTCTCTCTCTATCTCTCTCTCTCTCTCTATATATATATATACATATATATATATATACACACACACACATATTTAATTCTCACTCTGACCCTCTCTTTAGCTCCCTGTATCTCTTTCAGTCTTTCTTATCCTTAATCCCTCTATCTCTCTCTAACTCTATCTCTGCCTCAGAGACTCAGTGGTTTATATGTTGTCCCTCAATCTTCTAGAAATAGCAGCCAAATATCCCTCAACATCTTACCACCTTCAAAGAAAGAAAGATACATTGGACAATATATTCCAAAAAAAATGAATAATGTCCATGGATGGATTTCCACAGATCACAGATCTAATTGATTAGAGCTGATTTGGAGTTTAACAACAATCTCTATCTTATTGTCTTTCTCTTTCAATCTTTCTCTTTACTTATCTGCTTATCTGTCATTTTTTGTGGGGATGGGAGTTAATTTTTCTTCTAAGTTCTGCTACCTTCCATCCCTGTTTTGTCCCCTACTGTCTTTGTATATCCCCATCATCCTAAACTACTCAATTAAACCCACCTCCGTATAAAATATATTTTCATCAAGTCCCACTGACATGAATTAGATGTCTTATTGAATCCAAAAATCAAAATAATACACAGTAAAATCAAAAACTGTAGGGTGCTGGCATTTGTTACAACACTGTAAAAAAATATTAAACTTTAACCCATTTTTTACCATATTTCTAATGAAATACACCCTATTTCAATTAATTAATGAAAAATTTTGAGCGATTTACTACAATTATTATTTCATTATAAAGATAGAAACTTAATATATGGTTCTTATACAAAACTGTGTTAGAATATTTTAATTGAAATAGAACCTTTTAAAATGGGTGGTTCTGTTTCACAGAATGAGAACCAGTTTTGTCCAGGTTGTTATAAAAAGGGTTAATGTTTCCAAGATTTTCCTAGACATAAGTATTTTTCTTATTCTTTATTAAATGTCCTACTTAAACCCTTTACTGAAGATATCTCTCAAGAAATACACTCTTTTTCAATTAATTAATGAAGAATTTTGAGGGATTTAATAAAACTATTATTTCTTGAATTTCTGAGATAGTAACTTAACACAAGGTTTTTATATAAACTTATATAGGAAAATATTAAAATGGGTCATTATGTTTCAAAGGATCAGTTTGGGTTGGTATCAAAAGGGTTAAAATATTTAATAATTCTAGAAAATGATTCAAACACTGCTGAACAAGAGGTAAAGCTGCTGAGAAACCAAGATTTTAATCCAGTTTCACTCCTGAGTTAAATCCTTCTCATTGCATGACCTATAACCTTGAAAAGTGTATGAATGTTTCAAAACCACATAACTTTCTTCATGCTGTTAGAAAATAGAGATTTCTATAGATTCAAAATAATTAAAAAATAATAAAAAAATTTGAATGAATCCAGAGCAGTAATAAACACACACATACACAATAACCTGCTGACTGTTCTGTAAATTTTACTGAAATGATGATAAAACAGTTGCTATTTACACCCTTGTATATATATTCATACACACACACACACACATATATATACATAAACAAAATTACCTTCTAACACATACATACACTAACGTATATACACAGGTACACTTACACAAATAAACAGACCAAAATAAACAAAGACAATCATGTTTTAAAAACATTAAAATCTGTCCCAAGTTTGGAAGCTCAACAAGTCAGAGCTTATCTCAGTTTCATTGGTGTAAAGTGACTGAGAGTATACGACTTTCTCCTGGACATGACACCAGTCCATTGTGGAGTTAATCCTCAGTTTCTGCTGCTTGTTGGTACTGATTTTCAGTTAACTGCAGCAATGGGAAATGAAGTGGTTTGCTGAAGAATACAACTTGCAGCCAACTCTAGGAATTGAACCCATATGATCACAATTATGAGCTCAACAACCTAACACTTAGATCGCGTGCCTTTATAAAAAGCTCCCTTTTCTTCTCTGTCTTCTGTTGCTCACTCTTTCATTAACACACATGTAGACATTCATGTATACACACTAACATATATACATACATACATTCACATTGACACAGGAGTGTATTAAGTGGATGAAGCTAATTTTTATACACCTATGCAGGAATACATTAGTGTATGAATTCAAAGTTGATACACCGATACTCTCTACAAAAGAGATAAGATTGACAAACGCAGAACCTTCTTTTTGTTTCATGCATGGAATCGTAAGTGCCTAATTTATGATAGATTTATATAACAAATATATTTGTTTTATATTAAACTAATCACATTTCTTATATTATTTTTTCAAAAACAATACTGATTAAATATATGTGGAGATATTAGATGTAGGCAGCAATTTGAGACAGAAAAGGAAAGTAAGCTAACTAACAGGATCTTAACCACACACATGTGTGTGTATATATATATATATATATATGTGTGTGTGTGTGTGTGTGCATAAATATATGTATGTATGTATATGTATATATAATATATATATTTACATATATGTATGTATATGTATATATATATATATAATATATATATATATATACACACACACATATATCTATGTGTATATATACATATATGTATGTATATGTATATAATATATATATATATATATATATATATATATATATATATATATATATACACACACACATATATATATATATATATATATATAGATGCACACAAACACATGTATCATTTACTAGTTGTCTGCTAAATGATGGATGGTTTTGATCATATTAGCTAATGGGTTTATTTTTTCCTTTTACTGCCTCAGGCTTATAACTCCTAATATCATTTTACATTGAAAATATTTGTAGCTAATTAATTCATTGATTGAATAAACTCTACTACATGAATTGAGTACTTTTGTCTGTTATTTTACATTAAAATTGTCCAATGGTTGTTAACAGAGAAAGCAAACTTTAAGCCATTAGCATTTAAACCAGCTGTATCCAGCTAGAATTCTCTCACTTCTTTCTGTTGAAACCTGCCATAACTGGCCACTTATACTGATGTTAAGGTATTGTTCTCATAATAAATAATATCAAAATCTCATTGATTCGATATTATGTGAGATAACTATGTAAGGTAAAGCCTTTACCACAAAAATACAATAACATATATAGAGTAATGCAAATGCTAAAGGGTTAAACAATGTCGATGAGGATGACAATGATGATGATGATGGTGGTAGTGCATGTGTGTAGAAGAATTGAACTCGCATCCTCACAATTGTAAATCAAACTCTCTAACCACTAAGCCACGTGCCTTCTAATAGGTTCTTAATTATATCTGAAGGGGTAATTGGAGATATATCATAAGTATTAGCTCAAACAGGAAAGAGATTCACTGTTTGATGTCGACATCACAAGCTATGATAATCATATCAAAACATTTTTTATTCATTTTTACTTTTTCCTTTTGAGCTTAGTTTCACATATCGTTATCTTAGGCTGGAGAGATCGCAAATTCATGAGTCTGGTTTCCAGCAGTGGGTTGTGTCCTTGAGTAAGCCACTTAATTTCACATTGCTCTAGTCCGTTCAGTTGAGGAAAAGTTGAGTTGTACCTGTAATTCAATGAGCTGGCCTTGTTATACACTTCGTCATGCTGAATCTCCTTGAAAAGTATGTTAAGGTTTCACGTGTTTGTGAAATGCTCAGAGACTTGCACATTAGTTTACTGAGCTGGCTTTTCCATTGATCAAACAACTAGAGCATTCATCGTTAGAAGTGACGGAGGTCTGAGACTTCAAGTTCACTCGCACTTACGAGGTATCTTGAACAAGTGTATCAGGTGAACTCAAGTGTTGTGAGTGAAATTATTTGTTTCTACTTTAGGCACAAGGCCAGCAATAACCCAGTTCATTACTGGTACATTATTTTATCGACCCCGTAAGGATGAAAGGCAAAGTCAACCACGGCGGGATTTGAATTCAGATCGTAATGGGACTTAACCATGCTTGAAAGCATGGCGTCCGACCCTCTACCGATACTGCCAATCCACCGCCTTGTTGTGAGTGAAATTATTGTGAGACGGAAACTGCTTGGAAGCTCATCAGGTGGACTCCACATGTAATTCAAATGGTCAGACATGTTACACTGTATTGATGCCGAATCTCCCTGTCAGTGGAACAGTTAGCCACTTGCACCTTAAGTTATTCTGTTGATTGAACAAGTTTTGGAACCTCCATCGGGGAAACCGACGGAGAACCATTTTATTTCGAATCACACTAGAATCGATAACAGATCGAAAACTTGTGTGGTATATATATATTTTTTTTTTTTTAGCCACCAGAAATTATGATGAATATCAAAAGAAAAAAAGTTATTATTTTTCATTCAGTTTCAAAATTTCCCAATATATTCTCCTATGAGGCTTACTGGAAGTATACGGTTGTGATATGAGGCATGAAAACGCCCAAATTAGTGTGCTTAAAATCTTTAATCAAATTACTTATAATTATTGAGTAAACTGGGTTTATTTTAAATTATATAATTATAGTAAGATCAAATTGCTTCAAAATAAAAATTGATAAATTCTCATGAAAGTTTATCACGAGAGAAACTACTAGAAAACGAAATGTTATTGCTGAGAAAGACGTTTTGTTATATTTTCGTACAAAATCGAAAATTACAATTTTAGTGGATTAAATCTAAATGTAAGAGGAAGCAGACGGAGGTTATGCAGAGACTTGAGAACTTCCAAATTCCATTGCATTACTTAACCCTTTCCTTAACATATTTCTTATGAAAAATACGGTCTGTGATTTTCAAGTCATTTTGAAAATAATCAAAATTTTGGAGGGATTTAGTAATATAATTAATTTTCTCGTTATTAAGCTGGTGTCTGGCACATAACTTAAAGGTTCTTACATGAAAGCAGGATGGAAATTCTTTAGATAAATAGAAACGTTTAAAAATAAACGGCTTTGTATAATAGGGACGGTTTCAGACAGTTTGGTACCAAAAGGGTTAAACAGGATGTGAGTCATTGTGAAGTTTTCTTATCAAGTTTTGCCAGTTTCGTATTATTGATCAGACTAGCTAGGTTGAAGATCAGGGACTACAGACCTGTCAATTGTTTTTACCGAGTCACTGTACACTACTCCTGGAGAGCAGGCAATCAAACTGTTACATGTATTCAATCGACGTCCTTCAAATGTTTCTCCCCCACAAAAAATGAAATAAAATAGATCAATATCAACTATGGAAGACCAACATCTGGATACATTGACTGAAAATGTGATGGGGGAGGGGGTCATAAGGTTGAACGCTTTGAGCAATATCTGATATGAAAAACCAAGACGTGTTTATTGAAATCAGTAGTTTGACAGAATCAAAACAAAAGAAATGGAGAATGGTGGGGAGGCTACATCCTTGACTGGACGGTTAATATTAAATGTATGTCGCGGGCAAAATGCTGAAAATATTTCCACCGAGATACCCGGTGCATTAACCATTCCACCTCGTGATCCTCCTCCCCCGGGCGTAATGACCTCTCTATTTGGTGAAGGATGAAAATGGCTACTCAGGGATTGAGAATACCGGAGGCGTGACTTCGAACAATTTGACTGTTTTCTGTTGCCTTGCTTTTTTTTTTTTTTTTTTTTTTTTTTAAATGAAAACGTTCTCCTTTACCACGGTCACTGCAGAGGAAACAAGACTACATTGGTGTACTTGTGTCAGTGGCAACTGATAATGAAACTGAGTTTGTATATAATACCATTGGGACTTCGAACTGGACAAGGTAAATGAGAACGACATAAACGGGGAAGTAATATAACTGACGAAAATCTCAGACTAAAATAACCTAAAGAAAAGGTTTCCTAAAAGACTTAGAAGACAGAACAAGCATTGATAGGCTCGGAAAAAGCGCATAACTATGGTAGTGATGCAATTAATAATTGTTTCTACTATTGGCACAAGGCCAGCAATTACTCAGTACATTACTGGTATTTTATTTTATCGACCTCGTAAGGATGAAAGGCAAAGTTAACCTCGGCGGGATTTGAACTCAGAATGGCAAGGGCCGTAACTCTATACGTCAAAGCAAGGCGTCTGACCCTCTACTGATACTGCCAATTCACCAATAATGTTTGACAGCGTTAATGGGGAAAATAACTCATTAATATAAAGTGTATCGGAGCTAGAACGGATTATGGGAATTAGTGTATAACATGTTGAGTAACACACTAATGGGGAGTTCCGGTTTTCATTTCACTATTGTAGCGAGTTCAAGGTTATGGTTTTTTTCATATTTGCCACACAGCATAATAGAAAGCTGTAAGCTTTCTACTATATTATGTGACCTTATCAGGCAAAATTTTGATGGCTGATGTTACTATTCCAATGTAGATTAGAATACTGTGGTGAAACGCTAGTAGATAAATTCTATAAAGGGGTAGATATGAATTTTTTATAGTGTCGGATAAAATGCCATTGCAATATTTTTTCTGGTTCTTTACATTCTTAGTTCAAATCTTACCGAGGTCAACTTTGCTTTTCATCCTTCTAGAGTTGATAAAATAAAGTAGGAATTAAGTACTGGAGTTGATTTGATCAACTTTGCCCCTCCTCCGAATATGCTGGCTTTGTGTCTAAATTCGAAATCACTGTTACAATTTATTCTACAGATTACAAATATAACCTCTATATTTATAAATTATCTTCGATGCTTAACGCTATTGGACTTAAACGTTTTACCACTGCGATCACTGCTAGCACCTGAGTATTTCAACCCCTAGACTCGCTTTACAATGTGCACCTCCTTTATGTGCTTCATTCTCCCGAATAAAATAAGTTCCACTTACAGTTTGATACGCTGATATACTTTGTCTTTTAAACTACTTACTTAAACCATACAAAAAAAAACATTACTAAGCCTGCATTTCTCACTACACAGTCCAAATTTCCCTACGTCAAATCATGTCACAGAACATAACACCATGCGATGCTCTCCCCTGTTTTGGGATATTTTCACAACGTTTCTACGTGGCAAAGATATTAAATAATTTTTTTACTGTTTGTTGGAAACTATTATACATTTAATTTACATAAACAAATATTTAATTTATAAAACTGTGCTACATTAATGTATTATAATATTCTCCCTTTGAGGTGTGCGTCCTCGGTGACAGCCTAGTTGGTCTTAATAGTAGCACCAGCCCTCATTGTCATGCCTACGCAGCCCAATATTCTTAAGGAAAACAATGATCATAATCTCTATAACACAAGTGTAGTCTATTCTGAAATCAGTTATGCATGCATTCAAAATAAATATATAAACCTAACAGTTGTTATCAAATGTCAATGACTTTGCACTAAAATTTCTTACGTTGAACAAAATGGAGGGAAGATGCATTACTATTGTTTAACATGTTTCAATCGGGGATTGCTGCTTGGACGTATATAGAAGACAGCTTTGTCTGTAATAATAATGTTGATGATGATGATGATAACAATAACGAGGATCATGATTTTCATATGAGAAATGACTTGCTTTTCGGTTTTTAACTTAACGATTAGTATGCCGGTGTCGTATTCTATGTGGTGTATATATATATGTGTGTGTGTGTGTGTGTATTTTCGTTTGGGTTTTATAATTCTATGTAAGCAACAATGCTTAATATACAATACATCTCTAGACCTGATGGTATTGTTATAAACTGGCTTCCTAAACACAGAGCTCCGCATTTACTCGCCTCTTATTTACGGTTCACTTGTAAGAGACAAAAAGCAGATTTTCGCAGCTAGAATGCTTATGCTAACATAAAAATACATATGTGCATTTGTAGACGAATGCATAAAACGAATATCGTATTTTTACGTATGTCTGTATGTATTTATATGCCTGTGTATGTATTTTTATGTACTTATAGAGATTATTGTTATTAGTATATCTATGTATTTTCTTCTATTTTATGCGTACATACACATAAACACACATGTGTGGATGTGGGTATCTGTGTGCATATATGTATATAAATACATACACACACATACGCACATTTATTCCTATATATAAACATGCATCCATTGTGTGCGTATACACATACACACACACACACACATATATATATATATATATATATATATATATATATGCATATATATATATAAATGTATATATATATATATATATATATATTTATATATATATATATACACACATATGTATATGTGTGTGTGTGTGTTTGTATCTATGTACATATATGCACACATATATATATATGTGTGTGTAGATATATTATTCCTCAAGTTGACTACTTTTGCATTATTTCAGTTTTCTCGCCGAAGAGGCATTCATGACATAACCCATAACACATAATACATCAACGAAGAATGATTTTATTGCTAACGGAATTATCGTTAGCGTTCAACATGGAGTCGGCTGTAATAATGATATATTTACTTAATCCGACCTATTGATAGCTCTTTACTTTGTTCATAATATTATTTACAAACATAATACCATCGAGTTCCTGTATACTCAAGCATTTTCAACAACCAAAGAAGATAGTTGACTCTGATATAACTGAAACTCGCGTAGTCAACGAAAACTATACTGGTTTACATCAATAAGATCTACACGAAATTGCGATGAGAAAAACATGGCGGATGTTATCAAAAGAATGTATATATGGCTGGATATATTACTGCGACACCCTTGAGAGTCCACCAGGAGTTAAAGACCAAGGATAAAGAAAACAGGATACCCACATATTCAGAGAAAACTAGAAGTATGTATAGACTAGAAAGAGACACCTTGAATGAACTCGTATCACAAAAACATCACAGAAATATATAAGAACACCAACGGTGAAGCAAAGCCCCAAACATTTAAGTTAAAATGTGAGCCATATATCAACAACTTCTCCCCATAGTTGAATAAACATCAATAACCCAATTGATGGCACCATTAATTGCCACAATAGAGCTGAGATATATGAGTTGGTTAGGTTATACCTCCTAGAAATGTTAAAAGCGAAATGTATATATAGAATGAAATATATATATATATTCATTTTATTAAGGCTGATGACACTGTGGAAAACAGGCGAAACTCCCCAGTAACGACATAATATTTAGCCTTAATAAAATGAATATTTATGCTCTATTTTGGTATTAAGTACTCTCTTCTTTCAGCCGTTAATTACACACGGATATATATATATACACACATATATTTGTTAGTATATATATATATATATATATATATATATATATATATATACATGTACATATATTTATATTTATATATATATATATATATAAATATATATATATATATGTATATATGGGCCAGTTGACGCGACGGTTTTAATAACTGCTAGAGTGTGCACTTTATTGATTGGCTTGACATTTGGCGAAAAATACCATTAAGTTGGCGAGTGCTTGTTAGGCATGACTCGGCAAAGACTTCACTTGTATCATCTATTAGAGGGAAAGATGTTTTTGTGTGTACACGTGTGTATGTATGTATGTATATATCTATACATATCTCTATCTTTCTATATGTCTGTATGTATGTCTTTCTATTATCATCGTCTCTTTCCCGCTCTCTCTCTTTCTCTCTTTTTACAGACACTTACACAGAAAATGTATGTGTGTGTGTGTGCGTGTGTGTCAGAGAGAGAGAGAGAGATTGAGATAGAAGCAACCTTAGTGCTGGATTAGTAATTTATTTATTAACCTCGAATGGTTTAAAGTAAAGTTGACTTCGGTGGGATTTGAACTCAGAGAGCGATAGGCCGGAACAAACAACGAGGTATTTTTAATTCGGCACCTACGATTCTGCCAATTCACCGCCTTAGATTACATATACAGTTGACTGTATATGATAAGCTTGAGCAAAGTAAATTAAAGTGTCTTTCTTAAGGAAACAAAGTGCCGCCGTGTATCGAACTAAGAACCTTATAACTGTGAGCTAAATACTCTAATCACTAAGCCACACGCCTTCATCGTAATTATAAAATGCTATTATTCAACTCAATCTACCATCCAGCCAGTCGGAAGTTTCAGCCGAAATTCATTGCCTACTCTCAAATAAATTACGCAATGACTGCAATCAAATATAATTTGTCCGTTCTTTTGAAATACGAAAGAGAATTTAATATGTCTTGTGTTATTCTTGACCGAAGACATGTTTTTCATCGCTAGAGAAAATGTTTGTTCAGCAGGAGCAGATGTTGTAGGATTTACTAGTAATCGTTGGCAAATTATACAAATCTCTTCTATTTGGTACTTATCATCAGCTGTTTTTTCATTCAGGTGATCTACAGTATCAAAACGGAAAGGGCCCGATCGTCAGATCGGACCAAGGAAACAATATTTCAATCGGTCCTTATGTTACTGATATTGTAGCCATTAGTATGTTAGATTAGAAGTGTTTTAGCATTTTTCCGGCTCACTGCATTCAGAGTTCAAGTCCCAGTGAGGTCAACTTTTCCTTTCATCCTTTCGAGGTCGATAAATAAAATACCAGTCAAGTGCGTTGGATGATTCTTCCCATATTTCTCTTTATCTCTGTCCGTACTTAAAGATAGATGGACTCCGCCGGGATTAAAATGTCTAAGACAAGCCTTATGTCCATATGTCAGCCCTACGACTCCACCTTCCATTCCTTTCATTTCCAATCGTGTTACCGATGGAAATACAGCTTACACAATTCCCATTTCCA
>OZ024755.1:9008733-9013733 GCA_964016885.1 Eledone cirrhosa
CATAGAAAGGCACTTAGGGACAAATGCACAGACACATACACACACATACACACACACACATGTGCTTATGCATATATATATATATATATTTATATGTATACCGACATATGTGCGTATGTATGTGTATATATATATATACGTGTGTGTGAGGGTATTTGTATATCTACCTACGTATCCACTTATCTCTCTCTCTATATATATATGTGTGTGTTTATTTATATGGATGTATATATATATATATATATATATATATGCCTATATAAATATGCCTATATATCTGCCTATATAAATACATGCACACGCATATATATATATATATATATATATATTTATATATGTGTGTGTGTGTGTGTGTGTATGCATGTATTTATATAAGCATATATAACATTTGAGACTTTTGTATTTAAACATTAAACGCCAGGGGATCTCCACAATTATATAAAAGAGCCTTCAAATCCCCAACCTGTATGATGGTCCTATAATACTCCTCAAGGGAGTTAACCACAGGAAATGGAATCAGATTTCCTCTTGGTCCTTTCATTAAATCTTTCTATTTGCAGTAATTAATTATATTGTCATTACTTTTTTCTATAAATATACATGTATACATATACATTCCCCTGATATACGTTCCCCTTATATAATTCTTCTTCTTCTTCTTCTTCTTCTTCTTCTTCTTCTTCTTCTTCTTCTTCTTCTTCTTCTTCTTCTTCTTCTTCTTCTTCTTCTTCTTCTTCTTCTTCTTCTTCTCAGTCTTCGTCTTCGATGCAGCTCAAAGATGTTCATTCCAATGTCATCTTGCATACAAGACCTTATTCCTGAGAGGGTCGTGGGGGCAGAATCCTCAAACACTCCTTCTAGCAGGTCCTGTCAAAAGCAACAGTCTCCAAGTGATCCGGCTGGATCCCCAAGCGAAACCAGCCAAGATCTTGGGTGTTATCCATCCATCTTGCTCAGGGTCTACCCCTGTGTCTCCTGTCGGATGGTTTTGCCTGTAAAATATGTCCAGCAATTCTTTCCTGAGACATTCTAACCACATGTCCCTAGCATCGGAGCTGTGATCTCTCAATTCGGAGAGGTAGTGTCTCTACCTGGAGTGACTCTACTTGGAGTGACTCTCTGATCTTTCTATTTTCAGAAATTAGTTATATTGTCACTATTTATTTAAAGAATCTCCCAGCCACACTCCACTCTCCTTGCTACTAATAAATAAATACCCCAGCCACACTCCACTCTCTTTGCAACTACTTAATAAATCTCCCAGCCACACTCCACTCTCCTTGCTACTAATAAATAAATATCCCAGCCACACTCCACTCTCTTTGCAACTACTTAATAAATCTCCCAGCCTCACTCCACTCTTTACAACTACTTAATAAATCTCCCAGCCATACTCCACTCTCCTTGCAACTACTTAATAAATCTCCCAGCCACACTCCACTCTTTGCAACTACTTAATAAATCTCCCAGCCATACTCCACTCTCCTTGCAACTACTTAATAAATCTCCCAGCCACACTCCACTCTCCTTGCTGCTACTTAATAAATCTCCCAGCCACACTCCACTCTCCTTGCTGCTACTTAATAAATCTCCCAGCCACACTCCAGAACGTTCGTTTTCCTCTTTCTTAGATACATCAACTTGATGCATCTGACGGACTTCCAAAATTCTCTCAACTGTATTACATTTCAAATGTTTCCATCCTTCTACATCTTGGGCGTTAGCTTATATCTTCCTCCTCCTCCCCCTCCTCTTCCTCCTCCTCCTGCACCACCACCACCACCACCACCACCACCACCACCACCACCACCACCACCACTACCACCTTCTTCTTTTTCTTCTTCTGTGTCTTCTTCCTCTTCGTCTTCTTCTTCTCCTCCTCCTCTTCCCCCTTCCTCCTCCTTCTTCTTCTTCTTCTTCTTCTTCTTTTTGTCCCCCCTCCCCCTCTTTATTCTTCTTTTCACCTCTTGCTTCTTTCTTTTCCTTAATTTCACCGCAGAAATTTGTCATTTGTTTTGTAAATTACTTTTAGTATCACAGTCGACATTTTACGTTCTGTCTTAAAATACGATGTAAATATCAGGAGGTTTTTTTTTTTTTTGGCGGTGACGTACACGACAGCTCCCTGGTAGCCGAACAGGTGAATTTGATGAAGTATGGAGGTATTTATATGACAAAACAGAAGGCGGCAAATTTAGCAGAACCCTTATGGCGTCATATGGAATGTTGCGTGGTATTCATTTTAGCTCTCTGCTTTCTGTGTTCGAATCCCAGGGATTTTAGCTGAACCCTTATGGCGTCAGATGGAATGTTGCGTGGTATTCATTTTAGCTCTCTGCTTTCTGTGTTCGAATCCCAGGGATTTTAGCTGAACCCTTATGGCGTCAGATGGAATGTTGTGTGGTAATTATTCCGTTTCTCTGAGTTCAAATCCTGCGGAGGCTAACTTGCGTTTCGTATTTCGGAGTCCTTAATAAAGCGCTCCACTCTATTTTTGACTATACTCATTAAAGTGTATATTTTGTTACACTTCCATCATTTCCATACATTATACCTAACATCCATAATGCCTTAGGATATTGTAATTCATTAATTCAATTCCTACGTGTCTTTGTATATATATATATATATATATATATATATATATATATATATATATATATATATATATATATCCACTACGGATATTACCTTCCAGTGTTCTACCACTATATATATATATATATATATATGATATATTTGTGTGTGGGTGTATATATATATATATGTATATATAATACATATACATATATAATATATGTACACACACACACACCTAAATACATAAATACATACATACTGACAGATATAGAGATAGACAGACATGGATACATCAAGAGCATATATATGCAGTAACGTCTTTATGAAGTCATGTATACACGCATATATGCATATATACAGACAGACAGACAAATATACAGACGTACATAGATACATCAAGAGCATATATATGCAGTAATGTCTTTATGAAGTCATGTATACACGCATATATGCATATATACAGACAAACAGACAAATATACAGACGTACATAGATACATCAAGAGCATATATATGCAGTAATGTCTTTATGAAGTCATGTATACACGCATATATGCATATATACAGACAAACAGACAAATATACAGACGTACATAGATACATCAAGAGCATATATATGCAGTAACGTCTTTATGAAGTCATGTATACACGCATATATGCATATATACAGACAGACAGACAAATATACAGACGTACATAGATACATCAAGAGAATATATATATGCAGTAACATCTTTATGAAGTCATGTATACACGCATATATGCATACATGCATAGGTAAACAAATATGTATATAAAGCCAGATGTCAAAATATAAAGAAATTGTTTACATTCCAGAGTATGCTGCAGTAATATGTTTTATCTATTCGTTTATATTCACAGATTAATGTTCTTAGTGACCGAGCATCTATATAACTGCATGTGTAAATAGAGTCTTTGTAGGCACACTCATACACCAGCATATCTGCACATATGTATGTATGTATATACACACACATACACAGATATATGTATATATATATATATATATATATATATATATATATATATATATATATATATATATATATATATATATATATATATATGTATACATATATATATGTATATATATATATATATATATATATATGTATATATATATATATATATATATATATGTATATATATATGTATATATATATATACATATGAATATATATTTTTATATATATATGTGTACATATATGAATATATATATATATATATATATATATATATATATACATATATATATATATGTGTGTGTGTGTGTGAATATGAATATGAATATGAATATATATATATATATATATATATATATATATATATATATATATATATATATATATATATATATATATACATTAGAGAGATAATGGTCGTATGTAACTTTTGAGTAAAACACATTTTAGTGTAAATATATCTTTATAAGTGAGCTCTTCCAGATGTGTGAGTGTGTCTCATTTTCAATCGTCTTCAACTTAGTATTAATGTACCAGTATTTATTTTAACGTTTGTTTCCATCCATGCAATACGTAAGGCAATGGGTTTCTGTTTGCTTCCGTTTAATAAATACAAGCTCGGCCACTGATGACTGCTGGGAATAAAAGAACCGACAGAGATTTGCCTTTAAAGTTTTAAAACTCCATTCTGTTTAGACATTACACTTACTCCAGCTTGGTTTATGTCTATGAACTGAAACGAAACAAAGGCGAATAACTGTAAAGAATTATGTGCTCCCCTAAAAAAATTGAGACTTGTTTTCACGTTAACGTTAACACACGTACAGGGTGAAGACTCCCTCCCCTTGGGTCGCGTATGACCATGGGATTTACACCTAGAAAGTCCCCTCCCATTTCAAGGTACAAGCCCGAGTAATGTGTTTTTATAGCAATCTGGAAGGAGCGTAATTATAACCGTGAAGATTCATTTAAATAAAAGTAGTCCTTGGTAAGTGAAATGTTGGCATCCACTGACTTAGAATCAGTGCAATTTATGTGTTATAGGTGACATCGTCTTTTGTCGTTGTTTTGTTTTAATAGTATATTTACTTTTCTACCTGAATTTACTTTTCTATTCTGAATCTGGCTGGACTTCAGATACATGGAAAGGAACTTAACTAAATATTATAAAAAAAGTTTTACCTGGTGTTAACAACGTTTATATAACTAACCTGTCTTCGGATACACATATATCTACAAGCAATTATATTTGGGACTAAACAACAACAACAACAACAGCTATCTAACTACGTATGTATATACATACCCAAACAAACACAGACACACACACATACATAAACACATACATACACACACACATAGACACACACGTCTACACACAGACAGACACACACGTCTACACACACGTTTACACAAACATAGAAATATGTCTAAAAAT
>OZ024755.1:9018733-9021233 GCA_964016885.1 Eledone cirrhosa
TGTGTGTCCATAATGACGCGTATGTCATAAACAAAATCTATACTTTTTTTAGTATGCAATACAAGAAACCTTGTCCTAATATTAAAGGAAAAAAAGTGGTCGTTTTATATACGAGTACACACATCCAGAAATATTTACTGAGCTTAAAAATCTTTCGAATGGTGGATTGCAAATACATGTTAATAAGACCTCTATACAAATGGTATTTGAAAAATCGGCAATATTTTTAAAGTCCGCCTCCACACAAAATGTTAAACATCCGTTTGTTTTACATTCCTTAACGTCATGAGAAACTGAATGTCGTAGTGAAATATATGAAATCAAAATGTATATTGCTGTACTCCATGGTGGTTTTATACACAAAAATATAATTTATTCTCGCTGTTTTTAACTTTACATGCTCATATTCACTCTGTCGTACACATGCACAACCTCATCATTTTTATACGTTTTTATTTAACTCATATCTCTAAGGAAACATTTTATTTATTTGTTTATACTTTGTATAACTTGTATAGTATGTGAAGTCCATTTCGTGTGAAAGTTTCCGCCTGTTGTTACACACCGAATAAATGAGATATTTATTTTAGGTTTAAAGTTTAAGGCCTGCATTGTGTTATAAAAAAAAGTTATACATAAATATCAAAACTAACCGCCAATGTGTCAATAGTTGTCGCTGGTGTCGCAACGTGAACGTAACATTGTCGAATAGTAAAAGAGTTTGCTTCGTAATCATTAGGTCTCAGGTTCGATACCACTATTTTCATGGTACTCCCCGTTTAAGTTTTTAGAGGTTGGCAGGTCTGCTGAGGAATATTCAGCTACTTACACGTTAATTTCATAAGCAGGTTGTTCTGTTGTATGAGCAATTGAAACGCTCATCAACGAAACCGACGGAAATCCATTCCTTTCTATATATCGCTATAGAAATTACACAGAAATATTTTATTGTTCTCGTGTGTGTGTGTGTGAGTGTGTGTGTGTGTGTGTTTTGTGTGTACATTCGAAATATTTCCAATAATGAATCATTTTCTCTTCTTGATGAGGAGAAGAAAGGCTTATAGATTTAAACAACGAAATCTGAAGGTCAGTAAACTAGGATTAATGGTTTACATTGTTGATTTTTTTATGTTCACACGCCAAAAGAAAACAAATGTATTTCCTGTATCGTTCAGAGCATTCCTCTGAAGAAACAAAAAAAAGCCAAGTAAACATACAAAAAACAAGAAACAAGAAAAAAAATAAAATAAAAGCTACAAAAACACAAACAGTACAAACCAAAGAATAAAAGAATGATTTAGGTTACTTCCATGTTGGATATTCTTTAAAAAAAAACAGACATATCTAGTCTTTAATGGTGTCATTGCACTTAGACAAAGTTCATCAAAGGTCGATAGATAAATAGTTTATATAAATAGATAATAGAAACTCAACTCTGAGAATCGATGATTAGAACTGTTATATGACGAGGTATTATTAAAAGAATCCAATTCAATAAATAATTTTTAGAGCATATTCTATGGCCTTTCACGGATATTGGCCCTTGACTTCTGGTGGTCTCGTAGGGACGTCTGTATGATGGATGGTGGGTCTTGGACGTTTAAACCTAGCAAGAGCCATCTCGCTCCATGTCTGAACACAGCAGATTTCTCCTAGAGAGATAGAGAGAATGAATGAGACACAGAGAGAGAGAGAGAGAGAGAGAGAGAGAGAGAGAGAGAAGGAGAGAGAAATAGTCGAAGGGGAAGAGGACGGTGGGAGACACATAGAAAAAGATATAGTGGAAGAATCGACCCCATTATTAAACTGGTACTTTATCGAACTCGAATAGATGAAAAGTAAATGTGACCTCAGCAAGATTGGAACTCAGAGCCAACAGTATGTCAGACCTTCTAATCACTCTCCCACTTCACCACCTATGTGTGGCATGTAAAGGTGATAAATACAAAGAGAGTTAGTTCCATGAATTTCCCGAACAAGAGCATCCATCAGTGGGTGAATAAACCCTCGTAACTTTAGGAAAGTGGTTCCTTTAACTGATTTCATGAGATGTAAGTGTAAGCACAATGTATATTCATACGTATGTATGTGTACACACACACACAGATATATATATATATATATATATAAAGAAAAAGAGATGAAATCGAAAATGCAACTGAAGTCTTATTTTTTTTTTAAATATATATATATTTATTTGGTTCCTTTACCGGTTTCGCAGTTCTTCTGCTTTTCAAAAGGTGAGTTGAGATGGAGGGTCTGTGGTTTTTCTCAGATGTGAGAAAAACCACAGACCCTCCATCTCAACTCACCTTTTGAAAAGCAGAAGAACTTCGAAACCGGTAAAGGAACCAAATAAAAATATATATATTTTTTTTAAAAATAAGACTTCAGTTGCATTTCGATTTCATCTCTTTTTCTTTATATTTTCACTCGTGTAGGACACCTCGGTTATTTTTCATTTTGTAAAAAAAACCTCACTTTCTAATATATATATATA
>OZ024755.1:9033733-9036233 GCA_964016885.1 Eledone cirrhosa
ATATGATCGATTTCTCCTGCTCCCAAATTGCTGGCCTTGTGCCAGTGTTAGAAAAAATATTGTATTTAATTATTATTGTTACTATCATAACCACATTTTATTTTAGTAGTTTTGTTTCAGGGTTGCTTTCGAAAATAAGCTTCAAGGGTTGAAATACTTGAAGTATTTTACATTGGACCTCCGTTAATTCCAATGGCGATTGTTCCAGTTTTTTGTTTTTATCTACAAAACAGCCAGTTCAAGAGATTGGCTAAGAATCCGACAGACATACTTGCCTTTAATGTATTTCTCAGGATGATTCAGCATGTCACAATATGTAACAAATGTGGCCTTTGAATAACAGATGTAGCCCCTGAATAACAGATGTGGCCTCTGAATAACAGATGTGGCCCCTGAATAACAGATGTGGCCTCTGAATAACAGATGCACCTCATTTTCTCATCAGAGTGGACTGATGTCACTGAACGACACAACGCAACAACGAGGATCAAACTCATGACCTAAGTATCATAGACGAACACCCTAACCGCTAATTCACGCATACACACACACACCCACACACATACACAAACATGTATACACAGAAACACACTCACACACATACTCATCCAAATATTCACACACATATTTATATAGATATATACACACTCACGCATAGTCAAAGTAATGAATAATAGACTTGGAAATAAAAGACAAATAATCTAAAAAGAAATAGGAATCCTGGGAGATTTATGAACGGTTTCAGGCTGCAAACTGCTAAGTAATTACAAATAAACAAGAAGAATTGGCTAGATGAATTAATATACAAGTAAGTAGTATTAGAGAAACTAACTTCCACTTTTTAGAAGATAAGTAACAATTGCTTGTTTATTGAAGATGAAAATGGCTTCTGCTTCAGATTGAATGCTAATAAGAACAGGCGTAATTTCATCTGCAAAACTGTAAGCTAGCAATTAAGTAAAAAAAAAAAAAACATTTCTGCTGCTTACTATGAATGGATAGAATTGCTGAGATATTCAAAAGGAAAAGGAAATCTGTAGTACGTGAGAAAACGATTTCAAAGTGAGCACATGCCAAATGAAAGTCAGATTAGAGATTTCAAAATGAGCGTATGTTATTTAAACAAAATCTAAACTTACTTGAACTGATTAGCCAAGAATATATAATGTATATTCACACAGAGAGAATGTAGCAGGGAAGACTTTATCAGTTGGAGAATATGATATTATAAACAAACCAAACCAAAAAGCTTTTTTTAATCACTGTAGTCATAATATAATTCGTTTTGTGTGGAATTATTGCAGTGATAACATCTGATGAAGTGTATAATGAAGTGAATGGCTTCTAAACTTATTGAATGAACATATTTCTTGTACACAGTACAGCCTTTAATTGTTAGAGAGTTAAACTGCTTATTCTTTGAACTGTGTGTTTTGTAATACTGAGACAAACAACAATAAGTGGACATCTTAGGCGCTCTGAAATTTAATATTTGATTTTGTTAAATAGAAATCTTCTATTAAAATAAAAGCCACGGCTTATAACCCAAATATTGAAACATCTCCGATAAGATTCGAAGGCTAAAATTGCATTGGGTAAGAAAACAGTTAAATTCATGTTTTCTTGTATGTGTTTCACTTTTTAATGTGGCTCAGAGAGTCTCACCTATTTTGAACGGGGGTAAGCTAAAATTGCTCTTCAGATTGAAAAGATTCCCCAACGTTGTTCTAGATAATTGTAGATGACGACTGTAACAGAAAATACAAGAACACTGAACTGAAAGTACAATGAGAACTAAGAGACATAACTAAATATTTCTCGTAAAAATTATTATGTTAAAATTATTGAAGAAATATTCCCAGAGGATTGCCTCTCTTTTATGCTCATTGTTTTAACCACTATCATTACTAATGCAAGTATGAAATGTTACGTTTGTAATAAATATGCATTTCTTTTTCTTATTATTCGCAACAATAGTGTTATTGATTTCATCAATATCCCAAATTTTCTGATGCAAATATTAAGCTTTTGTACTCAGAAAACGAAAGACAGGGAATTAGCAGAGACTTTAAAACAACGAATAAAACATTCTGTGGTATTCGTTCCGGGTCTCGGAGCCCTGATTTCAATTCCCGCTGAGGTCAGCTTTATTTCATTTTCTGACGGCTTCCCTACGACTCCATCAGAAATTAACGGTTTTTTTTTATTTAGTAAACTTACTGTTTTAATACTGCATGTATCATTTTTGTTTTTCCTACTTTATGTGGAAGGAGAAATTTCATACGTTACGTATTACCATTGTACTTTTGGTTGCCATTTGGCCCCAGAACAAATTTTAACTTGAACGTTTTAGCATTGGCAAAACATTAGCTCATGGAGGCACGTAGCCTATTGGTTAGGGCGTTAGAATTACGATCATAATGTTGTAGGTTCGATTCCTGTGCCTGGTTGTGTATTGAGTTATTGAGTTCATTTCACGTTGCTATAGTATACGTAACTG
>OZ024755.1:9041233-9046233 GCA_964016885.1 Eledone cirrhosa
CAGTAGTAGTAAACAAAAGAATAAAATAAAAATATAGAAATAGAAAGAAAAAAGAAAGAAAAAAAGTCACATCCTCAACACATCAGTGATATATAAACAATGCAAGACATCATACTCATACCACATTCTAGACGTTTTAATACTGGATAACCTTTCGTGGTGACCAACCATTCCTCTCACACTAAAGATTACATCACAGTTTTTATTCACAGCCAGGCTTATGTAGATGTCCCTAACAGCTGCTAGCAATTTATAAAGTCCCAAATATGGCCTATTCTACAGGTTCAACTTGGACGACATATTATTGTAGACATTAACATTCTGAGATGTATTTAATGCAGATCCGATTACCTCATAGATATGTTAATATTCACTAACTTCTCCCCAATCATTATCTAAGTATATACTGTGGCACGGACGCAATTCTAAGGTCCGCGGTTCGATTCTAGTGAGTAGCATTTGAGACAAATGTTTTATCATAGCCTCAAGTTAATGTAAGCCTTCTCAGTGAAATTGTGTAGACGAATACTGTATGGAAGCCCATCGGATGGATTGTATCTGTAACTCAAAGGATCATATCGTGTCACGCTGATTTTGTTTGGGAATTACGTTAAAGTTTCGTATGTCTGTGGAATATTCCACCATTTGTCCGTTATATTGATGAAACAACTGAACGCTCACCATCGAAACTAAGTGAAAATCCATCATGAACCGTTATGGTGTACCCTCTATCTTTTCTGTCGCTACAGAGATGTCACTGAAACTCACAATTCGTCTATCCATATCGCCTTCCTTTGCATTATATATTTTAATCTAAGCTTTCAAAAGTATTATTTTCTATATAATTCCTAATTCTATATAGCTATGCACACACATCAAGGTGTTGAAAAAGTGGTATTCGTTGTGGATCTCTCGACTCGCATCATAGTTAGCTTTGCCTCTCACCCATTCAAAGTCAATAAATTAAGTACATGTTCAATACTGGATTCGATTCTTCCTCTATACTATCTTTCTTACCACTCATGCTTTCTCTCTTTCTCCCAGTTCTCTCTGTCTGTGTGTGTGTGTGTATAAACACACATAACTACAGTGTAATTCCCCCCCACCTAATCTTCTTTTATCATAACTCTCTTTTTAATTCATATTTTCTAGTGATAGGTTTCGAAGGTGTAGTGTACGATTATACTATAAAATTTTTAAAAGATTGTCATTTTTAACCTCCAAAATTACCGGAAATGGTCTGTGATATTAAAACAAGAAATTGCCTATCCTTCCGGTCTTTTCGTTGATTCAGAAATGATAATAAGTGCTACATTCTTACCCTTTTGCAGAAAGTCATATAACCTTAGAACAGGTTAATTTCTAAATGTTTCCAGACATTCTTCAATAGAAAGCGTTTTGTTCAAAGTAATAAAAATACATGATTTGTCATAATAAATATTGGCTTACATTAACGTGGTGTTGTTACATGTAGACTAGCTATAGTGAAACACGTCTTACATGAATTAATAGAAGCTAATTACTTTACGTAGTTCTAGGCCACGACAAAATGTATATCCATCAAAATGTCGATTAAATTCCGCAGAGAGAATTTTAGACATGCTAAATATATTTAGAGAGTAATAAAATAAACAAATAAATGAAACTAGCCATCAGATTCGCTGTTAAAACAATACAAAACTAAACTTTGATGTTATTTATAAATTATAGAATTAACTTCTTTTTAATTAGGATTTATATCCGTCAGAAAACCTCAAACATCATCAATCATCTTCGTTTCAAGAAATTCTAGCAATGTCTCCAGTATCATGTCTATGGCGAATATCATATTTTTATTCATGTCAAACCAGTTTTATTGGATCTAAACGACCTAAAATACAAGACCCTCTCACCCACTGGACATGCCGCTAGTCCTTCGTAATGTTAACCCCCAGTTACTGCTGGAACAACTTTATTTTCAGCGGGATGGACTGGAAAAACGAATAATGAAGTGTCTTCTTGGAACCGAACACATGCTACTGTAAATACAATAGCCTGCGTGACTTCACTCTTTACACTAAACACAAAAGAAAGTCAGGGATTAAACGGGGTCATCGAAAGGAATTTAACATTTTACAATTTATATATAGCTTAATTTATCTGGAATAATTTTGAATTTAGTTTTGCCTCGTTTCAGTTTTAAAACATCTTCAACAGATTATTATTGCATAAATTTGGGGCTCTTTTTCCTTATCAGTAACTTCGTTCTTTTAATAAATAAATAGCATAAACGGGGAGCCCATATGTTGACATTAATTGAAAGTTTCGTTTAGAAATAGCCATAGAATTCATCTTCAATCAATGAATGCAGACGATACAATAAAAATATTTTAAGCGAGTTTTCGGCCAATATTTTCCATTAAATTTCCATGAAATTTCCTATCTGTTCCATTATTAGTGTGAGTGTTTCTGACAGTGAATTGATAGAATTGTTAGAGCTTTCTGACAAAATACTTTGCAGAATGTGTTCCGAGTGTTTTGTTTTGAGTTCGAATCTTGTTTAAGTCAATTTTGCATTTCATTCTTCTATAGTCGAAAAGAAAAGTACCAGTGCTATACTGGAGTTGGTTTAATCGACTTTAGGTTCCCCCCTAAAAAATTGTCTGGAGTGACGCCTGTTATGCGGCATATAGCATTAAGTGAAGTGGTTGAAACAGGCAAGGCAGTATTTCCTGAAAAAGAAAAAAAGTGGTTAAAGAGAATTGCTTTGCTGAAATAAATAAATGGATAAGTAAATAAACAAATTGAATTAACATAATATCAAAATGAAATGCTATATATATATACATACATACAGCACACACACACACGCACACACTCACACACACATATATATATATATATGTACATAAAAAACCACTGGGTTCGAGCCCTGTTATTTGTAAATACGGGTTTATTTACTTGTATATATATTTGCTTATTGGTGTTTAAATATATTTTGCTGTGTTTTTATTTTATGCTGAAAATTCGTTAGATTTGATAATGTTTCTAAAGCGACGTCAATTTTTCTGTTTATGAAGAGCAGATGTTGACATGTCAAGCCATGAGATGTTATTTGCTTGTTTGTTCTGTAGTTCAGAAATGCATATAATGTGAGATAAAGAGAAAGAGGAAGTGTCGGGAGGTGTAAGAAAGAGTATTGAGAGTGGAAAACACTAAATTTTTACTATAAAATGTCTTAGCCTGAAATGAAACCTTTTATTTCGTTTCTTTAGGCAGGGAATTTGTCTTGTTCCTTTTCTTTTATATATTTATTATTTTTGGTTTGCTTTTGTGTTCTAATCAATTCTATTTTTTTCAAGGAGACTTTTTATTTCGACATTCCAAATACAAAATCTTGAGAAATTTCGCGTTAACAGCAACTCAAGAGGTTATTTTTAAACTATATTATTGTTGCTTTTATTGTTGTTTTTAGTATCTATGACGAAACTACTTTCCTTGTGTTTGTCATTGTTGTTGCTGTTGTTGTAGTTATTTTATTACTTTTGTTGTTTGATGACGCTGTCATTGATATCCGTCTATTGTTGGTGTCGTTGTCGTTACTGTTGTTAGTATTGTAAGACCACGGCACCAAATTTAGAGCCCAAACTATCTTTCCTTGTTGCATGACTGGCACTCCGTCGGTTACGACGACGAGTGTTCCAGTTGATCCAATCAACGGAACAGCTTGCTCGTGAAATTAACCTACAAGTGGCTGAGCATTCCACAGGCACGCGTACATTTAATATAGTCCCCAGGGAGATTCAACGTGGCACAAAATGTGACAAAGCTGGCCATTCACACTGTAGGTACAATCCATTTTTGCCAGCTGAGTGGAATGGAGCAACGGGAAATAAAATGTCTTGCTCAAGGACACAACGCACTTCCAGAAATCAAACTTACAATCTTACGATTGTAAGCCGAATACCTTAACCACAAAGCCACGTGGCTTGTTATATAGGTTATATGTACACCAACAAATTACTGCTTAGTTATACAGAGTACCAGGCGTTTACATTAGGGAACTGTATATCCTTGTGATACCCGGGGGTGTTGTTGTTAAGTGCTTATTGTTTGTATTATTATAGATGTATCTACAATGTGAGGGAACTAGGCTTAATGGTTAGTCTGTTCGGATGACAATGGTAAGGTTGTGAGCTCTTCTCCAGGCTGTGTATTGTCCCCTTGAGCATGATAATGTATTTCACGTTGCTCAGTTCTACTCAGATGAAAAAATAATGAGTTGTACCTGTAACTCAAAAGTCAATTTTCTCAAACACTATGTCACGTTAAATTTCCCGAAAAACTATGTGAAGAATATACCTATATGCGGAAGGTTCTGTTCAGCCACTTGCCAGTTAATTTCACAAACTATCTTATCTGATATTCGAACAACTGGAAGACCTCAACCGACGGAGGTACAAGTCACTCACATAGACACGTACACACGTACACAAAATCACACAACTATGTTTATACATAAACGTACAGCCATGTGTTATAGACAAATTATAATCTGTTCGTGTATGGATTGCAGTATCGGTAGAGGGTCGGACGCCATGCTTTCCAGCATAGAGTTACGGCCCTTGCCATTCTGAGTGCAAATCCTGCCGAGGTTAACTTTGCCTTTCATCATTACGGGGTCGATCAAATAAAGTACTTTTAATGCACTGGGTAATTGCTGGCCTTGTGTTAAAAGTAGAAACAATTATAACATAGAAACATTACCACAATATTATCGAATTTTACATAAATTTATTTTAATTACATTCATTAGAAGGGAATTAATCCTGTTACATGGAAGCCGTATCAAGTTCTATAATTTAGAATTTTTTTCTCTCTTGTACACGGCTTGCTTACTTGCATATAATGTGGTTCCTTGGTTTCATAAATTTCTGATTGTGGGTTATTACCAATTGCTTATATAACTTATATAAAAATATATATAACAATTACTATATTACAAAAACACATACGTAGAC
>OZ024755.1:9048733-9076233 GCA_964016885.1 Eledone cirrhosa
CGTAATAGTGGACTGTACTCTGTAGTGCATTGACAAAAGTAATTGATAATGCATGAATGGGAAAAGGCCCTCTAAATTTTCAAATGATCACGTGTTCTCTAAATCAGTCGTCATTCATCTTGTTTAAGGACAATTTATCTTGTAGTCCATAAGTATGAATTTAAGCGCATATCGTAAATTCAAGCGCATTAGTAAATTACTTATAGCAAATGTGAAGGTTTTCAGTAAGACAAAAAGAGCAGTAATTTTATTGATTCTTACTCCCTAGGCCTTTTTCCACATAATATTGTTGGTCTTTGTTTACATCCCCTGACGACTAAATATATTAAAAATAACAAGGGGGTTCTTTAATTTCAGTGATGAAATATACTTTACTGATAGTGTCGGTGATTTTTAATGCCTACAGTGGGAATTGTCTGTTGAGGTGTTACTTTTTGAAAATTCACCATGGGAGCCAATAATTGTTTTTCCAGGCTTTATTTTATTTTTTATGAGCAAACCTCAGTTTTGGCAATTGCAGATCCCTTTTTTGTTGTTGTTATCAGACCTAGATCCAAGATATTCCAGCTGTCACCGCTGTCTTTTTGTATATCAATGACTACACTAGTCAATATGTCATTCGTTTCTTAAGACGTTAATGTATGATATGAGGAAGAATTATTGGTTAGTGTTAACAGATTGAGTAACGCCGTTTAGACTTCTGGGGCTGTTGTTCACTGATATTGCTAAATACATAATTATTTCAGAGGATGCCCGCATATCAGTGCAGCGTTGTCGTACTCTGTGGAGTACATTAAAGCTATTGCTTTTATCTGGGCGATAGAATTTTAAAATGGCATTTAAGTGTGTGGATGAACTTGCTTTATCTTTGTTTTTGTATTAATTGTATATTTCTGAAAATAGTTTTTGTCAAAGAATATCAGTTCCCTAAAAAACTCATCAATCAATGACCTCTATCCATCCTAAAAATCACCGCCCTACCTCCCCATCAGTAAACATATAAATAATACTGCAGTATAACACAAATCGGCTTTCCTGGTGATTTCCTGCGTTTCACTGTAGGTAGACTCCACGAGAACTGCGTTGAGGCTGCAGTTGTTTGTGGAATGCTGAAATATTATTTAGATATTAATTTCATGAGCAGGCATTTCTATTAATTGAATCAACTGACGCACTCTTTGTCGTAAACGACGGAAGTCCAGCTTCAACAATATATATATGTATGTATATATATATATATATATATATATATATATATATATATATATATATATATATATATATATATATATATATATATATGTATGTATGTATGTGTGTATTTGAAGAGCGTCTGACTATTTTAACATTCCAAACCTTAATTTACCACTAAGTTTTCTGCTCGATTCTCTCTATGTCATAAAAAGTCTGGCTATATATTGGAAGACAGGAGGAGGAATACTGTTGTATATATATACATATATATATATATATATATATATATATATATGTATATATGTATATACATATATATATATATAATTATATATGTATATATACACATAAATATATTATTTGAAGTCTATACTTGATTTCTTATAATATGAAACAGCAGGGAGAAATGTTGTAATGATGAGATAAGTTGTCGGTCTCAATCAAGACAGAAGTTAGCACAATTAACAAGCGAAGTGAAGGACGTCTTTTATTTACAAGTGATGGGGGAGGAGAAAGCGGTGATATGGCAAAGTCGTTAGAACGTCGGATAGAATGGTTCGCGTTGTAATTTCCGGCTCTCTGCGCTCTTAGTTCTTTATTCTAGCTAAACCAGTAGCATTGTTTTCATTTTGATATTTGTGGGGGAAATGGGGAAAAGCGCTAGGTTGTAGTTAAGTCAAGAGATGGGAGTTTATGACCATAACCTTTGTAAATTCTTGCGGTTTACGTTTAAATTTAAGTCGACAACAGGCGGCGAAGTGGCAAATTAGAACGCCGATCAGAAAATTACACGTTATAATCCGGCTGAATATTACACGTTATAACTATGGTTGGAGCGCTGAGTTCAAACCCCGTCGGCCAGTTTCGCCTTTCATCCTTTGAAGGTCGATGAATAATGTACTAGTCAAAAGCTGGAGTCGATTCTTCCTCTGTCTTTGCGTCACTGCCCGTCTGTTTGCTCTTACTTCTCTCTACCTTTAGAAGAACAAGGCTGTGTTCAGACCTAAAAGAGAGATGGGGTCCGCTAGGTTTAAATTTGCAAGATATATATAACATGTTTATTTGCGTGTTATCCTGAACATATCACGACACAATCCAGCGGCTACTTATTTGCCGAAGAAACAATATATTCTTATAAAAGGTTATTCATTTATTGATTTCAGTCATTAGACTGTGGCCATGCTAGGGCATCACCTTGAATTAGTCAATCTTATCGACTTCCAGTATACTTTTCAGGTCTGGTACTTATTTCATTGCTCCCTTTTTTGTTGAGAAACATGAACACGTGATTGCAAAACTACCTCTTTAACCACATTGCTATGTCTATTCTAAACTAAGTATTAATAAATACACTGGCTTCACTATACCAAAATTCATACATATCTACACACATACATATTCACATATATCAACACACCCACAATGATACACACACACGAATTAACACATATCTACATATATACAAAGACACACACACATACTCTCATGTATATGTGCATATATTTATATTTATATGCATGTATATTTATAGAAAGAGTGATAGATATACACATAAAAACATACATACACACATACATACATATATATATCCATATATATGTGTGTGTGTGTATGTATATATATATATATGTGTGTGTGTGTGTATATGTATATATATATATATATATTTATATATATATATGTATATATTTATATATATGTATATATATATGTATATATATATATATTTATATATATATATATATATATATATATATATATATATATATATATATATATATATATATATATATATATATATATATATATATATATATGTATATATATGTGTGTATATATATATATATATATAAATATATATTTATATATATATATTTACTCTTTCACTATATATATATATATATATATATATATATATATATATATATATATATATATATATATATATATATATGTATATATATATATATATATATAAATATATATATATATACATATATATATATACATATATATAAATATATACATATATATATAAATATATATATACATATATATATATATATATATATATATATATATATATATATATATATATATATATATATATATATATATATATATATATATATATACTGGTAATGTCTTCTGAAAAAAAAGGGCGTTTATTTATCTGTTTGATGCAAGACGTCATTAAAGCACACTGCAAATGTTTTGCTAAAATATATTGCAACAGCTGCAATAGCAATGAGGATGATTGGGTGCATGACACAGTTGTTTATATATATGCAACAGCATAATAATACTGACAGCTTCTACAGAAACCGCAATTATGTTATTAGTTAAACCGTTGAAACAATATATATGTACGTACCTGTTTCTAAGCACTTCTTTTACTATCTATCTATATATCCATTTGTCAATCTGATGTCTGTCTATATATCCATTTGTCAATCTGATGTCTGTCTATATATATCTGTATATATCTATATCTATCTATCTATCTATCTCCGGACAACAACTTATCCCCTTCTTTAAGTACCACTTCAGAAGGAAGGTGAGAGTGGAGAGAGAGAGGTGCTACACCCCAGTAAATTCGCTGAAAGGTGGGTGAATATGGCGAAAATGGCCCGAGTGGATGGGCCTTCTCTGTATATAAACCTGTAGGTTGAGGAAGATAAACAGCGGGAAGACAGGAACACCTACAAAACGTGTTCCTGGTGGTGAGGGTTGTTCTATCCACGGGGTGTAAAACAAACCCGCAGTAACATTCTCCCCTAATGGGGATTTCAATTGTTTTATTTTATATATAGTTTATTGTTATTTATCATTGTTAAGGATTTTATGTAAAACCACCGCCGTCACATCTTGCAATGTTCCATTTTTGTACGCCCCTGTGGCAAATAAAGAAAGATATCTATCTACCTGTCTATCTATCTACCTACCTATTCATCTGCCTGTCTGTCATTCTATCAATCTATCAAACTATCGGTCTATCTATCTGTCTGTTTATATATGTATTTATCTATCTGTCTCTCTTTCTGTCGGTTTCTCTTCTGTCTATCTGTCGTTGCTTCTTTGTGTGTGTGTGTGTATCTCTGTGTGTGTCTGTGTGTCTTTGTGTGTGTGTGTGTGTGTGTGTGCGAGTGTGCGAGTGTGTGTGTGTGCAACTAACGGCAGTAAAGTTCAAAGTTCATAGGCTGACCAAGATACTCTCATGGAATGACCAAATGACGTTTATTTTTCCACAATGCATTTAATAAAATGCAGTTATCAAGAAGGGTTGAAATTAATGCATGCAAGATTTCACAGCTTTAGCATCACCTGGGACAGACCTGTTTGCTCTCCCCGTCTGACGGGGAGATCTCCCATCCACGTTGGGGTCGCTGAGAGATGTCTTCTCTTGTGAAAATCGATATAGCTGTCATTATGTAAAATCTCCCCATTTTGCCTCATTTCTCCCTGTTTTGGGACACTGTTTTTCATGGTACTCCCCGTTTGGGTTTTTAAAGATTGGCAGGTCTGCCAGGAGGTGCATAATTATTGTTTGGGCTTTGGACCCCCTCTCTCTCTCTCTCTCTCTTAACTACCTATCTATCTACCTACCTATCTATCTATCTATCTATCTATCTATCTACCTACCTATCTATCTACTTATCTAGCTAGCTAGCCACCTACTTATCCATGTATCTATAACTATATATCACTCTGTGATGATTATTATTTCACCAGCCTTGTATAGTATATACCTGTTTTTTCAATTATTATACCACCGCTGTAGGTTTTCGACGAACTTAACACGTGAGCCTGTTTCAATTCTATTTGCACCTACCTCATATATATCTCTAATACCTTTTCATACGGAATGTTAACTACAATTTCTCAACCATTTCTTCAAACATTAATGTTGGTATATATTCTATCATACCTCACATAATTTGATTTTTTTTTTTTTTTTTTTGCGCTCATATTCAACATTCAGTTCGGAAAACGTCTCTACTGAAGGTCTTATCTGTGTAGTTGACGCCCCACCCACAGAAGAATTATCACAAACATTCCTATATATCAGGCCCATATATTTTAATGTTTGCTTCATATAGATAATATGTTACTAGTTAAGACTAATAAGAGCCTTATTCAACTTAGTACTCCATATTTAAGGATAATAAAGTGTAGTTATTAGAGGAGAGAATATTCTGTTTCCTTGTCGAAATAGGTAATTAATTTCCCATCTCGACATCAAAATGGTTTCAGCTTGTCTGTAGTGCATTCTATATTATAATATATATATATATATATATATATATATACATCTTTATTTATTTATTATTTTTTTTTATCTTTATTTTTTTTTTTTTTCATTCGCACCGTTTCCTTTCGCAATATGTCTCTCCACCACTCCCCTACACACCCTTTGAACTCTGTTCCCACACACTTCTCACCTGAGGAAGGGCTTATGCCCGAAACGTCGTCCCCCACCAACACCCCACTCTCCAGAGCGTGAAATTAATTGTACTGCCTCTCTGTTTTGTTCCTGTTCAAATTTTTCCATTATATATATATATATGTGTGTGTGTGTGTGTGTGTGTGTGTATGTATATACCAATCAATCAATTCAGGGCCTTCTCGCTCCCGTTGGAAGAAACCCCTCCCTGGTTGACCTCTGCCACCTTCTCTTTGGTCTGCTAAATAGATTAAATATACGATGTTTTCAAACATCAGTACTCAGAGACAGTACTAAGTTTACATATGGGCTCTGTGGGTAGGCCTGACCCGTTTGAAATATATATTAAAATATAGCGATATAAAATGTAGCGATGAAACACGACATGTTTGACAAAGCTAAAAGCAGTGTAGTTATTAAATATATTTCACTTTCTTTGGATGCCACCTTTGTCATAGAAATCGATCCATACATGTTGCTTGTGCAATTGCTATTGCTATTGGTGTTTGTGTTGCTGATGATGTTGGCGATGCTAACGATGTGCTACTGTTGTTATTGTTGGGTTTAGTGTTGTTGTAGTTGGTGATGGTGTTGTCGTAGGTGTTAGTGTCGTTGTTGGTGGTGTTTCTAGTATTGTTATTGATAGGGCGGTGGATAGGCAGTACTGGTAGAGCGTCGGACAACATCCTTTGCAGCATAGAGTTATGGTCCTTTACACTCCGAGTTGAAATCCCGCCGAGGTTAGTTTTGCCTTTCATCTTTACGGGGTTCATAAAATAAAGTACCAGTAATCCACTGAGGTCAATTTAATCGATTCCCCCCCCCCCCCAAAAAAAAAGATTGTTGGCCTTGTGCAAAAATCAGAAACCGTTATTATTGTTGTTGATGTTATTGTTGATGTTGATGTTGGTTGTATTGCTGTCGCTGTTGGTTTTAGTGTTGTTATTGTTAGTGATGGAGGTGAGATTATTGTTGTTAATGATGATGTTGGTGCTAATGTTGTTGATGATACCGATGATGATGATGATGTTGACGTTGATGTTGTTGTTGTTGTTAATATGGACGATGTTCTTTTGCTTTATTTCTGTGGAGTGTGGGGCTATTAGATGAGGGTTACGGCTTTGTAATCTTAGATCCCGCCATTCACTTAAAAAGACTAAAATTTGTCGACTTCCGCTGTTTAGTTTGGCTTTGTATGTCAACCTAGTGGCTTTCGATGATGCAATATGTTAAAAAGCTCGGGGGTCAGGTTGAAGAAAGTAGAGGGGATGATAGGGTGACTCGGTTTCTGGGGGGTTGAGTGGATGTGTTGCTGGATAGCTGTGTGGCTGGGTGGGTGGTTGTTGAGATTTTCTCACTACATTCCTCAGTTTTTTCTTATACTAATGTCGTGGTTTATGTGTGTGGTCTTTCTTGATTCTAGAGGTCTATAGGAACATTTTTCATATTTTTAATTTTTTTTTAAATGTGTGTATATATATATACGTGTGTGTGTGTTTGTGTGTGTTTGTGGGTGTTTGTGTGGGTGTGTATTTTTTCGTGTTATTTTCCCTTCAAAACATTGTTGATAAGCAATAACAACAAACTAAATGTTAATTTAATTTATTGCAAAAGCCGGGGAGTGGTTCACTAGGGCTATAAAAAGGGACCAACCCTTGTCCTTTTTCCATTGAGAGTTATAAACATACGTTCACTAGAGTATATAATACCAAATATTGTACTTGTTGTATTACCTAACCTTTAACCCCATCACACACATACAGGAACAAACACGCACACACACATACACACACCCATGGAAACACGCACACATTCTCACACATACAATCACTATCACACCCATCCACACTTTCACACATTCACATAAACCTATGTATAGGCACGCTCACATATATTTACACACATACACATATGATACATTCACAAGCACTCATACACATATACATTCACACACACATTCACACGCACACACAGACATTCGCACACACACACAGACACATACACATACATATTTACAAATACATACACAGGTACCAGCACAATCAACCACATAAGTTGGTGCGTTTCATTTTTAAAACAAATCTGCTCCTAAACATAAGTCAGAGATAAAAAAAAATTTTGAAAAATGTGTGAGTATAGAAATGGTTGCACGAAACCTTTAGGTACGAGGTTAAATTCAGTTGATTTCAGTAATTATATGTATCTTTACGATAAAAGGAATAAAAACAACAAACATGACTCTCTTTTTTTCTCTTTTAGTCTGTCTCTCACTTTCTTTATATGAATATATATGTATATTTGTTTGTATATATATATATATATATGTATTTATGTATATATATATATATATATATATATACATACATTATGATCCATCTGGTTCCTTACCACAACTCCTTCCTTACATACATACATACATACATGTATATATATATATATATATATATATATATATATATATATATATATATATATATTTATTTATGTGTATCTGTATATATACATATCTATATGTGTATGTATATCTGTATATATATTAATATATATATATATGTGTGTGTGTGTGTTTGAATGTGTGTATATACATATATATATATATATATATATATATATATATAAGTATATAAAGTAAGATGGAGAAACAAGATGAGGTAGGTCCTTTGAGTAAGTCTGTTATAGCGATCATACAACAATATTTGCATAAGCGTAGGAACATTTTTACTTAATTTTAGAGCCATTATTCTACCCACCGCACTCCAACCTTACAAACACACACGCAAATATACACACATAAATGCACAAACAAACAAACACATAAACACATAAACATAGATATATACGTATGTATGCCTACCCATATATATATATTCATTTAAATATATATGAACATACCATCTTTTCTTTCACATTTCTTTACTGCGTCTGTCACACTTCATCATCATTATCATCACAATCTTTACCATTATTTCACGTCTGATTTCCCTGCTAGGAAATATTGGACTTCAATACAAATAAATAAATATTTAATATACACACACACATATATATATATATATATATATATATGTGTGTGTATTTATGTATGTATGTATTGGGTAGTGTTTTCGATGCACAGAGAGTGGGATTGGTTGAGTGCAAGGCCTTTCCCCGCTTAAAAAAACATTCAAAGCACGGGCATTGCTTGTTCAGGCTATGTTACAGGTTTGAATGACTGGCCGTAGCCTAAAATTGCACCAAACTCTATAATCCTCCAAGCAACTGCAGTACTCTTAGCAGAGTTTGCAGCCATCATGTATGTATGTATATGCATCTATCCTTTGTGATCCTATCTCTATTTTTGTACTCCTGAAGAAGGGCTGAAACCCGACGACTCTAAACAACTTGAAATAAATTACTAGTGAAGGATTGATGCCGTTATAATTGACTTTGCTCTCCCCGAAAATTAATTTTCTGATACCTAAATTAGAAATCATATTTCTAAGGTAAGACACTACCTATGATTTTCAAATTAGTTGTAATCTAATCAAGAACATGAAAGGATTTAGTAATATAACTAACTTTATCATTGAGCTGGTGGTTGGGCCCATGAAGAGATGAATCATTATAATATCATGATTTTTATAATGAAGTTTAATATATATAGAAAGAAATCACAGGTACATTTACATTTAGCCTTTTGAGGTTTTTTTTCTCTTTCTCTATGTTACAAATGAAATATCCCGTACCGGATATATCCTTTTGATTATGCGCAATGAAATTATCTTCATTAAACAGGTTACCTTATCTAAATGCTTTCTGTTTCCTGCCATTAAAATTAAGGAATGTAAGGTAAGAAATAAAATTTCGGCCCTTATCAATTAAGATTTTCAGCTTTGGACAGATTACAGCGGGGTTTACTCCTCAGATATTTTGACAATCTGCTTTTTTCATATGCTACTGTTTCAGCTTTGATATATTGTTCATAAATTATTTCAGCTATATATATATATATATATATATATATATATATATATATATATATATATATATATATATATATATATATATATATATATAAGTTTTGTTTAAATGTTATGCATATATATATATATATGTATGTATGTATGTATATTTGTGTGTGTGTGTTTACGTGTATACAGCGTGGGTGGGTAAAATATGCATAGTATTTAAACATAAAACTTCGCATGAAAATTAAGCTCAATATAGCCACACGCACGCTCACATATATATGTATATATGTATGTATGTATATATATATGTGTGTGTGTGTGTGTGTGTGTTTGTGTATGTGTTGTGTGTTGTGTGTTGTGTGTGTGTGTTTGTGTATGTATGTGTGTGTGTGTGTGTGTTGTGCGTTGTGTGTGTGTGTGTGTATGTCTGTGTGTGTGTGTGTGTGCAGAGCGTATGAGTGATAGAGAATAATCACAGAAAGAAGATAAAGCATAAAATGTAACTAAATTGAGCGGAATACATCCCCACTCACACGCCCCCCCCCCCCCCCACACACACACACAGACATGAACACTTACCTACATTTATACACACACACACACACATGCATATATATATATATATATATATATATATATATATATATATATATATATATATATATATTAGTAAAAAGGAAAAGAAAATGCTGGCAAATTTTTCCCAGTGAAAAATAGTTTAATTAGGAATAAGTATAAATTAGTAATACTTAATACTAATTTATACTTATTCCTAATTAAACTATTTTTCACTGGGAAAAATTTGTCAGCATTTTATTTTCCTTTTTACTAATAAATCACAACTCGTGTGTCACACCTCTATTTTTTTAAATATATATATATATATATATTTATTTATTTAGTTATGTAATAAAGAACATAAGATAATTATTTCATTATTTCCTGTACCTTTCTGACGGAAATACTTCATTTATATATATATATTGAGATATAATTGTGTGTGTAAAGATCCTTGTATGATAGTTAGATATTCCCACACACACAACTATAAGCACTTTTCACGTTTCTGAGCACATATCGTGCATCCGTGGAGAAGGAAGAATCTTTACATCGGCATGTTAGTACCGTTTCCTCCTACTCCTTTTAATTCTTCCATATCTCGCAACAATCCCTATCAGAATTATGCAAACTCAATTCTGAATATGGAGTGATAGTGTCAAAGAATTTATGGGTATGGCATCTAAAATTTGAAAAGAATCTTTTATTTTTATTTTCCTTTTTTTTTTAAAGATTTAAGTTCTATCCTGTAACCTCTCGGGGTTTTGGACCACACCGAAGAAATGGTCCCTATGCACTGATTCATGGAATAACATACTGTATAGTTTTTCTCTTTCCTTTACCCGAGACATGACCCATGTGACAATATCACTGTTCATCCATAAGAGTTACCAAAATACTAGTTTATAAGTTACTAGCTGACGTACCCAGCTTCGCCCGGGTAAATATATGATAAGAGAAGATAGGTAGAAGAGAAAATGACTGTATTGGATGTGTTATCTGGTTTATAGTATAAGGCGAGACCGTGGGATGTATGTGTGACAAAAAAACAGTAAAAGTTCTGCCAGATTCACCATATTCTTCGTTTTACCGTTAGTGCATTGTATATGAAGATTTCTAGATGATCCCACTCGTGAACAACCTACATATAACCGTCCATGGGTAAAAAGCGATTATTTTGTTTTCAGTCCTACAACTTTGAAACTCAGAGCATGAGCTTTATTTATGGTCATAACAAAATTGGCTCTAACAGGGAACTGAAGTATTTGAAAATCATAAGTAGTGTCTTTCATTAGATTTAAGGTAATAACCCAAGAACAAAAACTATTCTTTCGATATATTTCCACGTATTTTCTGTTTAACAACATTTCACTTCAATACTTTGGTCGACCTTATATTATGTTAGAAGACACTTGCTCAAAATACCGCCCATGAGATTAATCTAGAAAACAACGTATTTGAGGCGCAAAATGTTTAAGCACACAGCCATAGCAGCGCCAATGCTTTGTCGATTGCAAGAAAGAATGTGACATGACATTCTCTCACAATTTCAATGAAGTCGATACGAATAAGACACTCGGCCTTCATTTAATCCTTCTTTTCTAAGAAGCACAGCTTGTCATGAACACGATAGTGAGATGGGTTTCATGACAGGCGCTTAAGGCGTATATTTGCCATCAACTGCCAAGATTATGTCGATAATGCAAAAGTGTACATACTGTCAGGATAAAGAAATCTCCACCTAAAATTCCACATATCATTACTGAGATAGTTAGGCTGCCAAATACGCCACCCGCACAGCAACATATACTCACATTGTAAATCGTTCGACCATATAAATGTGAGGACAACAACGAATATGAGAATTTGTAGAACATAATAAAATACTGATAACTAGCATTCTTTAATTATGAAACGAAATAAATGTACCACCAACGAATATTTTGGGATGCAATATTTCTTCTCCCACGGAGAATGAACTACTGGAGTTAAATAAAATATACAAGCAATATAGTTATTTTTTAACGTAGCCAGTATCTTCTCTGTATATGAGTGCCGGAATATCACAGATATATATATATCTGTGATATTCCGGAATATCACAGATATATATATAGAAGGGGTTACACAACAATTAGTTCACCATACCGAGAACAATTGTTTCACCTTAGCGGATCCTCAGCTCGGTGGGGATCTGCTAAGGTGAAACAATTGTTCTCGGTATGGTGAACTAACTGTTGTGTAACCACTTCTACCTAACTCGTCTCATGGACTGAGTGCTCTACCACTACGGATATTACCTTCCAGTGTTCTAACACTATATATATATATATATGTGTATGTATATATTTAATATAGAAAGGCTTCTACAGGACTAGAACTGTTTCATTCGGGAGAAATCATCAGGAAGCTTACTGATGATTTCTCCCGAATGAAACAGTTCTAGTCCTGTAGAAGCCTTTCTATATTAAATATTTATACTCTGCTTTGTATTGAGTACCTTACTTACTGTGGTTTACCCCGATTGAACCCGAGATAAACTTATGTATATATATATATATACGAAATATAAACGGAAACGACAAAGCAAACAACACAATATAATGTACATATATATTAGTTTAATTCTTGATATAATAGGGAAAAAGACTTTATGTTTCGGACACTAGTCCTACATCAGAAGATAGAGTGAGAAATAGAGATGAAATAGAAAAAGTGTGTAAGAGGAGGAAAGAACGGTTGTTTTGAAATGAATTCTTCTAGAACAGTGTATATACTCAAGTAAACATCGAATATCTGAAGATTATGTTTTTAGATTAAATCTATGGGGTTGACTATTATATGGATGCTAATTACAAGGGACTGAAGTTGATACTACATTCAAAATATCAAATCAATAAACAGAAGCTCAATTGGACTCTAAAGGAAGAAAACAAAAATCTACGTATTACAGAATTAATACGAATGTTTCTACGCATCAAAATACATTTCCAACTACCAAAACACAAATAAAACGGCGTATATATTTCCTCTTGCAAATATCAGAACGTAATAACGCAGAAAAACTAATATCTTCTTTGAATACCATATGTCTAACACCTGTGGACATGCTTACAAGATCAGAAAACAGTACAGCGCCCATGACTTTCGGAAACATATTTTCATGCTCAGAGCTGCTGAAGCATGGAACTACCTGCATCAGTTGTCAGCTGTGGGGGCACTGCATCCTTTAAAACTTCCATGCTTCCCGAAATTCCCCAACACAAACACCTGATATTACCCCTCCATACACACGCACGGCAGTGTGTGCGTGTCTGTATCTGTTTGTATATCATGACTCATACACTGTTCACTTTCCTGACATTTGTATATTATTCTATGTACCATACATGCACCTTTGATAAGTTATAGTGCACCTGAGCACTGTATACAATAATTTTCATTATTATTATAACAGTTTACGTTCAGGATAATATCTTGATTAAAAAAATGTTGGACTTTTCTACTCTGGAGAGGTAGAGTCAATTTTTATATGAGAAACATTGGAAAATCGTAGGTTTTCAGCAAACATTGGAGTGGGGGTTGATTTTAAACGAGTACATATGATAGATATTTTATGAATATATAGTTTTGTATGATCTTTTAGTATGTGGAATGATCAGTCATTTCAGACTAATTTTGCGAGCAGATAATTCCTGTGGCTGAATCAACAGCAACACTTGTCGTTGGAAATGAGGGCGGTGAATATATACACGTGTGTGCCTCTGTGTGTGTGAGTGAGTGTGTGTGAGTGTGTGTGCGCGTGTGTGTGTATATATATATATATGTATATATATCTATATATATATATACATATATATCAAAGGTATATATTGAGTTAGAAACTCAAAATACTCTCTTACAATTAAGTAGCTCAAAGAAAGAGATTTTTCAGAGCAATATATTATAATTGAATATAAAAGAGAAATAAACACAGATATATAGACATATGTGTTCAAATCGTAAGGGAGCGGGTTCGCTTGGGTGAAAAAAATACTAACTATAACCAATAGGGTTTGCCAGACTCAATTTAAAAGAATAAATCAAGAAAATAAATACAAACCGATATAGGGTAACTACCAGACCCTCAGACAGCTCTTGGTGGAACTGTTTCGCAATGTATATACTTATATATATATGTATATTTATATACATATATGCATATAAATATACACATATATATATATACAGAAACATATATATATATGTGGGGGGGGGGGGGTTGTATGTGTCTGTGTCCTCGAGAATTAGTTCCATTATATAACTGATGGCGGGAGTGTGTATATATATCCATACATACACATATATATATATATATATGTGTGTGTGTGTGTGTTAGTGTATACATATATGAGTGATAGGTAGATAGAGATAGTGAGATAGATGGAGGGGTGATGTTAAGCAACATGGTTGATAGGAAAAGAATGGTTTTCATTTTAAATTAATTCTCCTGCCACTCACTCTTTCCCTACTTCTAGTTTGATCATCTCCTACTGCGTTACACGAAATATATAAATACACGTCTAATATTACTATATGTGTATGTTAGTTTCTATATCTACCTATCTCTCTCTCTCTCTCTCTCTCTCTCTATATATATATATATATATATATATATATATATATATATATATATCCATCTACTTCTCTCTCTCTCTCTCTCTCTCTCTCCCTCTCTCTCTCCCTCATTCTCTCCCTCTCTCTCTCTCTCTCTCTCTATTTATATCTATATATATATGTGCGTGTGTGTGAATGTATATGTGTATATATATATATATGCACACAGAGGGACATAGATTTATACTTGTGTATGATTGGCTGATCTAAATATACACATGCCATAGTTTAGTTCCTCTAATACGAACGTCACGGTCCAGTAAGTAAACAGGCAATAACTGACGTCTGATCACCAATTCCTGTCTCAAGATATTTGCTACGGATTTATCGTCAAGCAGACATTTTCTTGTTTGAGTTATTTGGGGGCGTCAGATAGAGTTCTTTGTGGAAATTTGGACATTATTCCGACTCTCTGCATTCTGTGTTCAATTTCTTCCGAGGTCAACTTCGTCTTTCAGGATCGATGAATAAAGTACCAGAGGAGTACTAGAGGCGATTCATCTTCTCTCTAGCTATCTTTATTTTTTTGTCAATTTGTCACCCACCCGTTCTCCGGTTATGTTCAAACCTGAAGATGGAGAGGGTACTGACAGGTCTCTTAACTTCGATTCCGATGCGTTGAGTTTGGGGCAAAATACTTTATTTCACATTGCTCCAATACACTTAGCAGAAAAAGAGAAAAAAAAGAATGTTGTATCTATAGTTCAAAGTACCAGCTTGTCGGACATTTCACGATGAATCTCCTTGAAAATTACATTAAATGTACAAGTTTATGCCGTTTGTTCATGCACATTAAGTTTCACGTACAGGCTGTTACCATGATCAAATAATTGCAACACTCGACGTCGAAAACGACGGATGCCCAGTCCACCTATCACCGATACGACCATTTCAATTGTTGCTATAGAGCTGCCTCAGACCGCAATGAAGTAGAGTCGTTCGTTAAAATGTCGGGGAAAATTATTTTCAGCATTTGTAGGGGTTCGATCTGAGATCAAAATACATGTTACCTATCATCCAGTCAAAATACATTTTACCTATCATCTCTTCTGTAAATGATTCTTCTTCTCGCTTTTTTTGTTTGTTTCACTCACTCTTCCCTCTCTATCTCATTCAGGCCCAGGGAAGGATAGGCTTCGACAGTTTTAAAATGTTCATGACGGTGCCATAAGGATCCCAGCTGGAGTTAAGGATCAATGGAGTTTACACACCTCTGTGTTAAGCTTTGAATATTAATATGTTAAATTGTATGTATACTAGTATACTAAACACACAGACGTATCTATTATCTATCTATCTATATATATATATATATATATATATATATATATATATATATATATATATATATATATATATATATATATATATATATATATATATATATATATATATATATATATATATATATATATATATATATATATATATATATATATATATATATATATATATATATATATATATATATATATATATATACACACATATACAATGTACTATATAAAACATGTTACTTGAGATATTCCGAAGCATTCTTTTTTGTTATGTTCCAAACACCAGTTTAACCCTTTCGATATCAAACTACTTGAAACTACCCTGGTTCTATAATATAATGAAAGAGTTAAAACAACATTGTTTTAACCGTTTGGTGGATTGGCAGTATCGGTAGAGGGTCGGACGCCATGCTTTCCAGCATAGTTACGTCCCTTTACGATCTGAGTTCAAATCCCGCCGAGGTTGACTTTGCCTTTCATCCTTACGGGGTCGATAAAATAAAGTACCAGTAATGCACTGGGTAATTGCTGGCCTTGTGCCAAAAGTAGAAACAATTATATATATATATACATACACATAGATGCATACATATATATATATATATATATATATATATACATAATGTGTTGGTGTATCATAACTAATATGTGTGTGAGTGTGGATATATATGTACGTACGTACGTATATATGTATATATATATATATATATATTTAGACATGCATGTAAGTATATATGTATGTATGATATTAGTTTGTAACCTACTAATCAGAAACATTTACGCCCTCACCAATAAAAACATGGAGTGTGAGTGAACGAGAATGTGTGTGTGTCTGTGAGAGAGAGAGAGAGAGAGAGAGAGTGTGTGTGTGTGTGTGTAGGATAGAAAGAGAGATAGAGAGAGAGAGTGAGAGGTTATGTACTTCTCTAAAAATATATTATGCATATACTTATGATGGGGTATATGGCATTATATAAACAACACATAGACGCATACATGTATATGCATGCACATACATATACTATATATATATATATATATATATACATGTGTGTATATATATATATATATATATATATATATGAGTATATATATATATAAACATGTGGGTGTGTGTGCATTATATATATATTTATAAATGCATGAGTATGTATATATATATATATATATATATATATATATATATATATATACCCATACATATTTATATATATACATATATATTTACTCAAACAATTTACTCTAGATCGCACCAGTGCGTGGGATAAATAAATATTTATACTTTATATATATATATATATGCGTGTGTGTGTGTGCGTGTGAGTGTGTTTGTGCGTGTGTGTGTGTACATATATATGTGTGTGTGTGTGTGTGTGTACATATATATGTGTGTGTGTTTGAGTGTGTGTATAATAATACATATATTGAAAGGTGTTCGTAGACAAACAAGAAACAGAAATGAAGGAAAATGCGATAATAAATGTTCCTTATCATGGGACATGTAGAGAATGTCAATTCATAAGGTTTAAACTTTGCTGTGAACTTTTAATTCCATTAAAAATTGTTAATCTAAATGTTTCTTTTCCAACTAAACTCTACAATGCTATCAAATATTTACATAATTGTAATAGTTAAAATGCTTTGTGATATCTTTTTCTGGCTCATTGCGTTCTTAGCTCAAATCCCACCGAGGTCAGCTTTGCCTTCCATCATTGCCAGGTTGATAAATAAAGTAATAGTCCAACACTGGGGTCGATTCTTACTCTCTCTCTCTCTCTCTCTCTCTCTCTCTCTCTCTCTCTCTCTCTCTCTCTCTCTCTCTCTCTCTCTCTCTCTCTCTCTCTCTCTCTCTCTCTCTCTCTCTATGGGAGAGATCGGTTGTATGTCACTACAGTGCCCATACGACTCCACCAAGAAAAGAGAATGGTTTAAGACAATGTGATGAATATGCAGAATCGCTAGAACGTCGGATAAACTATGAGGCAGAGATTACACACAGCACCCCAGAAAATGCTGAAGTTAGCGAAAGTTTTTACTCGCACCTCCACTCCTTCGGAAATCCTGATTTGAGAGCCAGCAGGTCCATGGCAAAATGTGTCTAGCAATTAAAGAAGAAAAGAGTCCCACATGAGATTACTTGAAAGTTACTTGAAAACTCAAGTCCTTATATCAATGGTTCCAATAGGGCTCCCAAGAGAAAGTTAGCAAGGCGGTACAAGACTCCTTTGTGGCCTGAATCAAGTAAAGATTTTCTCAAAATGCATGTTGTATGGTTGCTGTGGAGCCTTCTTAGCTCTTAAGCCCTGGAACATAGTACAGGATGGACCCTGCTCTCAAAGGCTCTGGGTACCAAGACAGTGAAAAAACAATAATTATTTGAATTTAAAGAACGAAATTTTTAAAGTATGTCTACATCACAGAGGCGAACTCCTTGCTAAGTGGAAACACGCAGCGAATTCAACTGATTTTCAATCACATTAATATTGATATATATACTTTCTTAATAACTTTTCTTTTACCGCACTTACATATTATGTACACGTTCCATACTGCTCACCTCAGCAGCTTAATAACTATAACATATCTACATTGTATACCACCAGATAATACCATACATCTGCTAAATTACTCACATACAAATATACGTACACCATTTCAAATTTACATTTTTTAGTTATTTCCCGTTGTTACACTACGTTTAACATGGTATATTTTTAACATCTTCATAGCTCACCCAAGTGCCTAACGTCTAAGTTACAAATTTGATTGGTCTTACAATCTGGAGAGATGGTCGAAATTGGGCCTTGAAACCTTAGGTAACGGTTTTGTTCCGTGTATGAACACTAATAGATTATATATATATATATATATACATACATACATATATATATATATATATATATATATATATATATATATATATATATATATATATATATATATATATATGCAAGATACATATATACATATGCATGAACACACATATATGCTTACAAAACTATATATATTCATATGTACATACACACATATACACACATATACACACATACATATAACCATTCATACAAACATAAGTACATACATAAAGTCTAGCATATGTCTTTAATAATTATAAAACTCTACAAATAAACGAGAACCCCGTCTTGTAGATTCTCACCACTTTTGAAGACGAACAACAACAACAACAACAACAATAACAACAACGACAATAACAACAATAACTAGACAACAAACAACAACAACAACGACAACAACAAAAATAAGAAATACCACAGCAACGATGAAAACAACAAGGATAACAACAACAATAACAACAATTACAACAACGACGACGACGACGGCAATAACAACAAAAATGAAAAATACAACAGCTACGACAACAACAACAATGATAACAACAACAACGACAACAACAACAATAACAACAACAATTACAGCAACAACAACGACGATAACAATAACAACAAAAATGAAAAATACAACTGCAACGACAACGACAACAACGACAACAACATCAACGACAACAACAACAACGACAACAACATCAACGACAACAACAACGACAACAACAACAACGACAACAACAACACAAACTTATAGCAATGTATGAAAATGCGATTGTAAACCAGAACCGTTCCCCCCACCATCACACTTCTGCTAGACAGACAGAAATAGTTCCATTGATGATGATGTCTGCCACTCGTCTTTACCTCTTCTTTTTCTTTTTCTTCTTCGTCGCCGTCGTCGCTGTCTCTTCTTATTTTTCTTCTTATTTTTCTTTTTTCATTTTCATTTTCTTCTTTTTCTTTCTCTTTTTCTTTTTCTTTTTCTTTTTCTTTTTCTTTTTCTTTTTCTTTTTCTTTTTCTTTTTCTTTTTTTGTTTTCTTTTTCTTCTTTTTTTGTCTTCTTTTTCTTGTTTTTCTTTGTCTTCTTTTTCTTCTTTTTCTTCTTTTTCTTCTTTTTCTTCTTTTTCTTCTTTTTCTTTTTCTTCCTCTTTACCGTTGTCTTGTCTTTCTTCTTCTGCTCCTCTCAGTCTTCTTCTGCTCCTGCTCCTCTCAGTTTTCTTCTTCTTCTTCTTCTTCTTCTTCTTCTTCTTCTTCTTCTTCTTCTTCTTCTTCTTCCATGCATCTCAAAGATGTTCATACCAATGTCATCTTGCATACAAGACCTTATTTTTCAAGCACCCCACCACCGCCATTTCAAATGTGTGGTTATACTACCTTATACTTCTTATTGTTGTTATTTTTACTGTTGTTGTTGATGTTGTTGTTGTTGTTGCTGATGTAGTTGTTGTTTGAGTTTGAGTTAATATCTCATCCCCTTATACCACAATTAAATTTGCCCCTCCCTAATTCAGAAATGCTTCCACCGCCCCTATATATATATATATATAAGTGAAATAATAAAATCAAGTCATTAGAGATATACTTCACTGCTTTACGATCGTTTCTAGATGATGATAATACATTGTAGCTATACTCCGTTATTGATCTATGTAAGGGTGGTGGATTGGCAGTATCGGTAGAGAGTCGGACGCCATGCTTTCCAGCATAGTTACGTCCCTTTACGGTCTGAGTTCAAATCCTGCCGAGGTTAACTTTGCCTTTCATCCTTACGGGGTCGATAAAATAAAGTACCAGTAATGCACTGGGTAATTGCTGGCCTTGTGCCTAAAGTAGAAACAGTTATTGATCTATGTAAGGTTAGTTACAAAATATCAGATAAAGAGAATATTTACTTACATGCATATCACCAGGTGTTTTCAAAAGCTAACTCTACGAATGCCGAACTAATGGTCACAGACGAGCGAAACAAGAGATTCAACTGGATGAAGTACCGTGGAGGCTATCCAGAAACTTCTTCTTCTTCTTCTTCTTCTTCTTCTTCTTCTTCTTCTTCTTCTTCTTAGTTGCACCAATATAAGAAATAAATATATTATCAAGAATCTACTAAATATAAATAAGATCTTGTAATACATAAACTTTAGAAAAAAAGATTCAACAATAAAAACATTTAACTGCTTTTATAGTTGTGCTTCTTTTTTACATTCTCTCTCTTGCTTATGTTTTTTTATTTATGCGAAGCATTATCTACCATTCTCAGTCTATCATAGCTTACCAGCTTTACACGGACGTTTAAATAGTTTAAATAAATATTTTACGTTTTCCCCGCCTTTGTAATATTGGATGTGAAAGCGATAGAGTTTTCAAGGTCAGAAAAGTTGTTACAATTTTTTTTCATTTTTTCATTGAAATGGGACACAGTTTTACTGTTTTGGAGTAAATGTTGGTGTAAAATGTGTGTCGGGCATCCATCGGTTAGGACAGCCAAAATTTCAGTTGTTTGAAGAACGGCCATCCTTCTCATGAAATTAACGTGCAAGTGGCTGAGCATTCCACAGACATGTGCACCCATAACATAATACTCGAGCAGATTCAAGTGCGTTAAACGTTACATTAACGCATATAATCATCAGGAATGATGATTTCATACGAATTAAATAGTTCTAGATCTGTAGAAGGTTCTGTATAAGGTTCTGCCTTCACTCTACACATGTATTGAATACCTTATTTACTGTGGTTAACCCCGACTCAATTTGGGATCGACTTATCCCTACACACACATATATATATATATATATATATATATATATATATATACACAGTGGCGGACTGGTCAGGTTGCCAGGTTGCCCAATGGCAAGTGAGTCCCAGGGGGCCAACGGTAGCATTACAAGAGCCCACAGTAGTATTTCAGGGCCCACTGTAGTATTTTAGGGGCCAATGCTTTGCTTTCAAAAAATACCTTTCAAAAAATACCTTTCAAAAAATATCTAAGAGAAAGAATAAAATATTTTTAAAAATAAATAAAACAATTAAGCAAAGAATTTGGTCAAGCAATTCCCTAGGAAATTAATAGAAACCAAAATATACGATAGTGCAAATAGTTGGAATCAGTGGTTGTACATTCTACTAAATCTAAAGCTTAGTGTATTCATTTATGCATGCAAGCAGACATATATAGACACAAACACACAAGCATATATATATATATATATATATATATATAAATATATATGAAAGCAGGGAGAAAGAGACGATTATTAGGAAGAAAAATATTTTTTTCCTTTATATATAACATTAAGAAAGACATGAACGACACCACAACACTTTGTCTTGAAAATTTTGAAAGTATGAATTTTCGTAAGATTTTCGTAGTTGTCTCTGGCCTAGCGGTAGGTACTAGAGACGGTGGGTTCAATCCTGGTCAAGAGTTACATGTAACCTTTTTCAGTTTTATTTTTTACAACCAATTGAAAAAAAACTGAAAGGGTTCACCGGGAATACTACTCCCGACCAGGATCGAACTTCAGACCAGAATCACCACCGTCCGTGATTCCTCCGACTAGGCCACCGAGACAACTACGAAAATATAATGAAAATTGATAATTATAAACCTACTTTCAAAATCAAAGTTAAAAAGATGTGGTGTGGTGCGGTTCATGATTTTCCTAGAGCTATTAGTAATATTTAGGGTCGACTTTTGGTCATTATTGAGAGTTTTTGGATTTGGCAAAATACATAATATTTTTTATTGGAGAAGGTAAGATATTTTTCCGCAAAAATCTGATTGCACTGTTTTGTTTCCACTTATGTATCTTTTGAAAATGTTATTTATTCATTATAAAAATTAAATGATAGCATTCTATATGTAGGTGGGCCACCTTCATCTCCTGGCAACCAATATTTTCAGACCCATTCCGCCACTGTATATATAGAGAGAGAAAGATCCGCAGAAAACAGCTGATGAAGGGCTACTTTTCGTCTCTTCTTTGCGTCCCTATTACCATCTTACACTGCCTCTTTACTTATATTTGTGTATATATATATATGTGTGTGTGTAGATGTATATATGTGTGTGTGTGTGCATATGTATGTATATGCATATGTATATATATATTACACACACACACACACATATATATATATATATATATGTGTGATATCTGTGTGTTTGTCCTCGTAGTGCGTGTGAGTGCGCGAGTTTGTGTGTCTGTATGTATGTGTGTGTATGTGTAAATAAGTATTTTTATTATCAGGTATTATATGTGTTTGACGTTCGCTTCTGCGTGCTGAAGATATTATTTTTTATGAGACCCCAGTGACTTGAATGTGTGAACGTATTGATCTAACACACAAACACACACAGATACGCACATGCATCAGCAATGTTAATATATAATATACAAGCACACACATCCTCATACAAACACACGCTTACTGATACACAAACTCATATACACACGCGGTGAGAATATATAACACACATACTTGAAGTATAATAGACCTGCACACACACACTCACACACACTCACTCACACACACTCACGCACACATACACACACATATATATATATGTGTGTGTGTGTGTGCGTGTGTGTGTGACTAATTGATAGACCGATGTGATAGAGCGTATGTGTATGTCTGTGTGTATGCGTATGTGTGAGCTAGACAGATTTGATTGTGTATGTGTGTGCCTGTGCGTGTGTAACTAAGTGATAGACAGATATGATAGTGTATGTGTGTGTGTGTGTATGTGTGCGTATGTGTGTGTATGTGTGTGTTTTATGTGAGTGTGACTAAGTGATAGACATTTGATAGTATGTGTGTGTGTATGTGTGTTGTGTGTGTGTGTGTGACTAAGTGATAGACATTTGATAGTGTGTGTGTATATGTATGTGTATGTGTGTGTATGTGTGTGTGTTTTGTGTGTGTGTGTGCACGTCGCACGTGTGATTTAGTGTGTGCATGTTTGCATATAATCATTCTTCTGCGGAGATGAAATTCAAAATATATTGCTAACCCCAGCTGTGCGTTGGCTCTATGGTGGAGTATCTAATCAGCTCTTGCTTAAACCGGTTAATCATGTTAAAAGTTTTCGTTTGATAAGGGAAAGCCTTCGATAAGCCGTGATAATCGGACAGACCACGTTGAATTCATCTGCCAGAGATCGGGTGGCGATTTAACAAGAAATAAAGAGGAAGGGAGGAAAGAAAGAAGTGAGACGTATATGATGAGCAACACATTTATACACACAAACACATGCATATATATATATATATATCTGCGTATTTGGGTGTATAGATTTATATACAAATATATATATATATATATATATACATACACGCACACATATATATTGGTGTGTGTGTCTGTATATGAAATGTTCGCGGATTGGAGACTGGGAAGGCTACAGATCAGGGTGAGGGGCTGTTCAATGTATACTTCGGTGCAAAGTAGTATATATATATATATATATATATATATATATATATATATATATATATATAAAGATAGAGAGAGATATATTCATAGAATGGGGCGCTCCGCCATAGCCGCATTTTAATGACTAAAATGTGCATACGTATTTTTCTTCATTTTCTCACCAATAGAGAGAAATCTGGTTTCTAACACAGAAACAAGATGCTTTCATTTGAATTTAGACATCAGCTAGATAACCATGTACGTCTATTCGTCTGCATGTGTGTGTGCGTGAGTGGGGAGTGTGTGTAGGAATGGATGGATATAAGAATGCACGCATGTAAGCATATTTGTATATATATTATAAAGGGCCGGGAATTGACGGATGAGCTCATGCCGTATTGAAACGTATCGTGTACTCTGTTGAGTAATGATCTAACCAGTTTCAAACTGTTTCCATCTGGATTTATATATATATATATATATATATATATATGTATATATATATATTTATATATATACGTATATATATATATATATATATATATATATATATATAAAAGCTATCGCCGTATTTTGACAAAAGAAATTATTTAGCCTGATAGTGGGGTTAAGAAAACTTGGAGAAATGGAAAAAGATGAACATTGACGTACATAGAAGTCGAACCCACATCTTTGGTTATCCGGACCACTGTGCTACCATTTACACCAACACATCACCCGTCTTTTTCCATTCAAATTAGAAGGAATAAACTTAGCGACTGTAATGGGATTATACTAAGGTATATCCTAATGTTTGTTGAGTGAGACGGAAGTCGGTCGGAGTATTGCTTAAAGCTTTCTCTGTTAATGTATTAAATATATATAACTACTTCATTATATATATATATATATATATATATATATATATATATATATATATATATATATATATATATATATATATATATATATATATATATATATAACGAAGTAGTTGTGGTAAGGAACCAGATGGACCATAACGCACCAGAGTACTCAATACTTAGGGTAGTAGAGTGGGTAATAGGAGAAAGTATGAACCCGACGGCAGAGCTCAAGCCGTTTCGACGGCTATTTCTGCTAGTCCAGAAATAGCCGTCGAAACGGCTTGAGCTCTGCCGTCGGGGTCATACTTTCTCCTATATATATATATATATATATATATATATATATATATATATATATATAATATCTGTTGGCTGTTTCTCTTATTCATGCCTTAGAATGTTATGCCAACTAGTTTTTATAAGCATACAAACATTTTGAGGTACAATTTTGCAACATAATGAAATAAGAACTAATATAAACTTTGAAGAAAACAAAGAGAGAAATATTTTCATATATCTCTATGTGACTATGTCGACGTGGTTTCACATACACATTATGGTGCAACTATGAATATGCATATGCATAATTTATGTAGTCAGCAATTAGATATATATCATTTTCACTTTAGTCAACGTATTTAAAGATCTTTTCATTTAAGTAAATGTGTTAAAGAAGTGATAAGACTAAACTTTGGCCCTCATCATTATTTTACTCAATCCATCTTATTTTCAGCACTCGTCAGATTGGAAGATTACAGAAGCAATCAAGAAACTATCGTGCAAACATATAAATCACATCATAATTAAATAATTGGGTCATTTGGTGAAATAAAAATATTTCACTTTCAAGAAATTTATTCAGAATCAACGGAGATTATCTGTCTGGGTACATGCGTACACATACACGCAGACAGACACATGCTTATATATAGACACGTGGATACACATACATATACTTAAACAAACGCGTGTGCGCATACACAGTTGCATGTGGGCACGTGTAAGCATATACATACATAGATATATAATTTCACACACACATTTACAAATACAAACACATACTCATACATGTATAGATACAGAAAAAAACGTACACAAACACAGAAACATACAGACATAGACACACACAGGCACGCACACATACATATATATTCTATTTTTTTATTTTTGTTCTAATATTTTCAGTCATTAGACAGTGGCCATGCTGGGGCTCCACTTTCAAGAGATTTACTCTATTCAATTAGACTCTGCCAAATCCTAGCTTGTATATTTTGGTAACAAAAAATAACCCTTTTCTGAGACATATTTTCCTATAAATGTATATACAAACACACACGTAGAGATGGTAAGAAGCTGATTCCTTGTTGTATGTCTTAGAAAAAGCATAAGGAGGTCAAGTGATGGATTAGCAGTATCGGTAGAGCGTCAGACGAAATGTTTTGCGATATTTAGTTACAACTTTCTATGTTCTGAGTTTAAATATTGCCTTTCATCTTTTCCGGGTCAATAAAATGGTTTCTGATTTAGGCACAAGGCCAACTATTTTGAAAGGAGCGAGGAGCAAGTCGTTTAAATCGACCCCAGTGTATTACTGGTTCTTTATTTTATCGACCTCGTAAGGATGAAAGGCAAAGTTAACCTTGGCAGGATTTGAACTCAGAATGAAAATAGCTGTAACTCTATGCCGAGAAGTATGGTGCCCGATGCTCTACCGATTCTGCCAATCCAAGTAATGAGGACGATATAATCAACTTTCCTTTTCCCTAAATTGCTGGCCTCGTACCAATGTTTGAAAGCATCATTTAAACCATCATTGTCACGAGTCAGTAAAATAGGTTTTTTTCTACGTCTATAAAATTCTAACTTGATATTTCCGAAGCCTCCGCCCAGTTTATAATTATTGAGCACTCAAGGTTAATGTGTGTAGCGAGTTCCAACGTATTTTTTCTGGTTGTTGATTGTGATCCCTCGACCCTTCCATTTATATTTAGCCTATGTTTCAATAGCAAACATATTTACTTAAATAATATTACATTACATAACTTCTAACAAAGTTACGTGTGTCAGTGATGGTGTCAAGCGTAGAACATCAGTAGAAATCATTATGTTACATTATACTACTGTTTATTATCATGTTTAATTTAGTAATTTCATTTTTATTATATATTTGATATGGGATTTACATGCCATGCCATGGCATGGCATGGGCCCTTAATTCCTGATGAAGTTGAAGGGGTGCTATAGTGATATACATCGTATCTTAAGCGTTTAAACTTGGTGGAGACCCTCCTTCTGCAAGGCTGAACATAGCC
>OZ024755.1:9081233-9083733 GCA_964016885.1 Eledone cirrhosa
ACTTTGAAATAAATATATTAGCATTAGCAGCGAAGATAATCGTATGACATCGGGTTCACCTTTAATCTACAAGGAATTTGTATGAAAGAGAACACTCTTCCTTTACTGATTCTCTTTATATCTGCCTGCTTTCTCTTTAATTTCATTTCTATGAATGGAAGGATATTTTGATTAATTCTTGTTATTTTGGTTTGAAAATAATAAAATTTGTCGACATGTGTTTTGTCGTTTTCTATGTTTTTATTTTTTTTTATTCCAATTTGAAGGAGCAAAGCTAGACTTAGACAGTAAGATACAAACATCCAGAATCAAAATTTAATCTGTAATTTTAAATAACTGAGATAAAATTTGAACGTTGTCTGCATAGATCATCTTACTTTCACTCAAATATAGATGCTTGACCAATAAATCCTTTTATAAGATAAGAGAAATCATGACAGGACTTTGACGTCATATCTAATCCCTTGTTTTTCGTAGGGATTAAGAATGAGCAACTGAAGATGTTGTCAACCTCTGCAAATATAGGTGCATTCATGCGAATATACGTTCATGTACAGACATATGCAGACATACATACATGTATATATGTGAGTGCATATATATATATATATATATATATATATATATATATATATATATATATATATATATATATGAATGTATTTATGTATGTATCTAGACATACATATATATATGTTTATGCACATAAACACACACACACATATATACATATTTGAAAGGGCCAACCATGTTAAACATAGTATCATGCAGAATGTTCCTGAGAAAAGCGTTGAAGATACGTGTGTCTTTGATCTTTGAAATGCTCAGCTGCTTGCACGTTAATTCCATGGGCAGGCTGTTTCGTTGATCAAACAACGGGAACGCCCGTCGTCGGGACTGATGGAGGCCCAAAAACGTTCCGGCCCTAATACAGTAGTGTTATTATATTTCCAAACGTAGAACGCCATCTGATTATATTAAAGTATTTTTTGTTTTCTGTTTGGAGAGTCTGGTCTTCTACACAAATTTACTAACTCGTTGGTGGGAAGGGAAAATTGGTGAACATAAACACATTTGGTTATTGAAATAAGCACGTGGAGAGGATGAAATATGGAGTGGGAGAAGGGAAAACAGAAATAGAAAGTCAAAAGGCACTTAACTCCTGATAGATTCGTAGGGGCTCTGTCATGACACACAGCGTGTTTGGGTCATCTTAAACCTGGCTGAGTTCCTTACTCTCCAGGTCTGAACATAGCTTAGTTCAAAGAAAGAACGAAAAAGTGAGATAGAAGAAAGATCAACCCTATTACTGAACTGGTAGTTTATTTATCGTCCCCGAAAAGATGAAAGGCAAAGTTGAAGTCAATGGGATACGTGAGATTTGAACTCAGGGCGCTGTGAGCCGGAACAAAATATCGACATATGTAACCCGACACTCTAACAGCTCTGCCCATTCACCAATACAGAAAGAAAAGTAGAAAGAAAGTAATTTAAGGTGAAGTAGGCAGAGGGGTGGTAAAATAAGGAGTAATTTTATGTGCTACTCTGTATGTTTTTCATGTCTGTGATAGAGATAACATTAATTTGGTTCATTCTATATGTCATTTTTATGCGACTATGACAATGATTTGTAGGTTGGTTTCAGATGTGAGGATAAGAAACTAATGAAACAACAAAAAATAATAATAATAAAGGGGGAAAATGAAAAGGAAATAAAGAAATAGAGAAAAGAAGAGCTCATCACAATCTTTCGGAACCCTATCGAGTAATATTTAGTTGGTTTAAAGGGCTTCAAATATCCTTCTTTTTCTTTTGCTTCCTATCGGTACTAAATGATAAACCGAGTATTTATGAATATTTAGCGTACACGTGCGTGTATATATGTGCATATTATACATGCCTATATATATATATATATATATATATATATATATATATATATATATATATATATATATATATATATATATATATATATATATATATATATATATATATATATATTATATATATATATATATATATATATATATATTATATATATATATATATATATATATATATATATATATATATATATATATATATATATATATATATATATATATATATATAGTTTTATATATATATATATAGTTTTAGCTTCCCGTCCCCACGTAAAATTTATAAATCAGTGGCTAGTTGAGAGATAGAGTCCTATCGGGTGCCAGTTGCTAATAGCTTTACCGTGTCAGTCGTCACAAACAGTCATGGCCGGCATAGACTGGTCTTAGGATTCTCTCGATCGATTGGTTATTGATTAGGCGATACCCGCTGATGAAGCCGCATAAGCCGATTGTGCATTGTTGCATAATATATGCAGACAGATGGTGCAGTGCACCTTATTGCTGCATTAGTGCGGCAGAAACTCGAGTCCGGGAACCTTATAGGCACCCGTTTTACGTGTGTTGTGTTGAAGCAAATAACTTTGTGTATACTCTGGGAATGTATCTTACATTGC
>OZ024755.1:9086233-9091233 GCA_964016885.1 Eledone cirrhosa
ATGTAAATATATGACCATATCTCCCTTGAAAAAGTTGACCGTGGGAATGTAAATAACGAACACATTGATCGATATATCGATCTGGTATTCCGCTTTGTACTGCAACCCAGACTGTCAACTTCCATATAATTTTCACTCTTCTGGCCCGGATGTCGAGTTGGTGAAGTAAAGAGTTGACAGGTGTGTGTGTGTGTGTGTGTGTGTGTGTGTGTGTGTGTGTGTGTGTGTGTGTGTGTGTGTGTGTGTGTGTGTGTCGGTTCCGGCAATAAGTGTCCAGTTGTTCAATCTACAGGAAAGCCTGTTCATGAATTTAAGTGTCTGGGCATTCCCTAGACGTGTGTAACCTAAACGTACTTCTCATGGAGATTCACCATAACACACATTGTGAAAAAGTCGGATTCTTGAAGTATAACTCACTTCTTCCAGCTGAGTCGATGAAGCATCGGGAAATAAAGCGCCTTGTTCGGGAATACCTCGCACCGTTGGAAATTGAACTCAAGACCTTACGATCGTGAGCCGAACTCCCTAAACATTAAGCTACGTGTCTTTACATTGCACGCAGAAAGAAAGAGGTAATAAACAGAGTTAATCAACTGTTGTCCCTTTTGGAGACATATTTAGAAGTAAAGCAAGATTTATTAGTTTAGTAAGTGATCAGTGATCGGTAACAAAAGAAAAAAAAACATTTTACAAACCATGAGCTAATTACATAAGGTTAAAATAAGACAAAACAAAATAGAAAAAAATGAATACCAACAGCATGGTTTCGACAGGAAGATGGAAAGAAATACCTCTACATAACCAATATCCTGCGCAAGTCAACAAAGAGGAAATGAAAGCTAACTATAGATCAAAGTCTTTGAACTGAAGGCAGAAATAGAAGTTCTGATTTTAGCTGAACAAAATCATATAACAGTAGAATTAATAAAACACGTAGCTAACATCAGCTGCAAGCTAATACAATCTCTGTAAAAGTTTTGGATAGTGGTTAGTGGTATTGCATTCACAATCGTAAGGTCGTAGGTTTGATTCCTGTACCAGGGGGAGCGGGACGGGATTTTAAGTCACTGAACAAGAGACTTCATTTCACGCTGCTCTAGTTATACCAGTAATACAAAGACCCAACGTAGTTATACACTCTGTGACGCTGAATCTTCCTTGGAATAAAGTTAAATTGTATACGTGCCTGTTGATTCCGATGGTCTAAACAACTGGAACACTTTACTCGTGCAATTAACGTGCAAATGGTTGAGCATTCCACTGGCACCTGTACCACAGCTGTCAGAGGAGCCCGCGTAGCACTCTATGTGAAAGGCTAGCCTTTCAAATTAGAGGTTCAACACAATTTCCCCCAACTGAGTGGACTGGAGCAACGTGAAATAAAGTGTCTTGCTCAAAGACAGATCATGCCGCCGGGATTCAAACCTAGGACTTTAAGATTGTGAGTCGAACAATACGATATAACTAATATTGGCAACAATTTACTACTTAAGTCTTTTAGTTTAACTCATTAAGAATATTATTGGCAGCTTATTTCATTTGTGTTGTAAAAACCTAAGATGTTATTGGTTGTGATATCATAGAAAGCACGCAGGGAAAAGGAGTTTGTTTTCATTAAAGTGTTGAAGTGATGATAATTGTGGTGGTGGTGGTGGTGGTGGTGGTGGTGGTGATATTGGTGGTGGTGCTTTGAGGGTGGTTGTGGTTATGTTAGTTGTTGTTGGTGGTGGTGATGCTTTGAGGGTGGCTCTTACGATGTTAGTTGGTGGTGGTAATGGTAATTGTGGTGGTGGTCCTTTGAGGTTGGTGATGCTGCTGGTGCTGATGATGGTAATTGTGGTGGTGGTGGTGGTGGTGGTGGTGGTGGTGGTGGTGGTGGTGGTGGTGGTGGTGGTGCTTTGAGGGTGGCTGTGGTGATGCTGGTTGTGGTGGTGATGGTAGTGATGGCGGTTACTGGTACTGATGGTTGTGTTGGAGTTGGGTAATAGTGGAAGATGGGTGGCGTTGGAGATTGGTGGGGCGTGGATGTTGATGGATGATGGATGGTGGTGTTAGATGATAATGGTTAGTGTTTGTGTTGGAAGTGATGGTGGATAGCTGTAAGTAGTGATGATGGTTTCGATGTTTTCGTAGTATAATAGGTAATGGTGATAAGTGTTGGTTGAAAGATGGTGGAGGGTGCCACCTGGTGGTGAAATACGGGCTGGGTTGCTGAGTTAGGATTATAAAACATCAAAATAATACGAATAAATATAAAAAATAGACAGAAATAATAAAGTAAATAAAACCTGCAACACTTGGTATGGGTTTTACTTGGACGTGAAACTGTTCTTATCATGTTCTTATGTTTCACTCATCATTGGATGTTGGATGAGTATGTGTGTCCTGTATATATATACATATATATATATATATATATATATATATATATATATATATATATATATATATACATGCATATATATATATATATATACATATATATATATATATAAATGAGATGAGCGGAACAAGCAAAATTTAAACAATCTTTCAAAATAAATTCAAAATACAATTTAAATATTTAGCCATCCATATTGCTTTTACCGACGGTTTCGCCTCACAAAAGATTGGAAATCCAAGGGACTTCCAATGGAAAGATCGTACTCTTCAGAAAGTATTTTCCCTTATATAGAACATATAGTTCCATATATATATATATATATATATATATATAGGGAAAATAATTGAAGTCATATTTGCAGCTTGTGTAGAAACTTTATTTGCAACTTACAATTGATTCACTATCGATCAGATCGGGTGTGATCAAGGCGATCGAACCCCGAGTCTTCTTCGACATCTCCTCAGATATGAGTGTTCATGCATGATCCATATCTGAATTATATATATTTATATATATATATATATATATATATATATATATATATATATATATGGGATAACAAGTTATCGTTTTAGGTAATCCAGTTAGAGGTTGTGAGTACTCTATATTATGGATAGTCTTAACGTACGGCGTTGTTTGATAAAACCCTTTTCGTACAGCCGACCATGTTATTCTTCACTCTTTCACTACTATATATATATATATATATATATATATATATATATATATATATATATATATATATATATATATATATATATATATATATATATATATATATATATATATATATATATACTATTATTTATATGGTTTCTTAGAACTTAGTAATGATGTTTAAACAAAAGACTTTAGATGAATATAAATGATAATAAAAATAACCTCTATCATAGAACCAAGGATGTTTTGAGGTGATTCAGCATTAAAGTGTTTAATAGCTGAATAGAGAATTATTGGAGAGTTCACCGTTATTATAGCTCTAGTATTGTTATTTTAAAATATTTATCGGTTTACGATATTCAATGTGGTGAATTGGCAGAATCGCTAGAGCTTTGGATTAAATAAATCTTTGCATTCTGATTTCAAATCCCGCCTCCCATTTCTAGTATTTGTGACTGGCAATTGGTATCAGCAATGGAAACATAGTTTCCTTAGTCCGATCTGACGGTCGGCTCCATTTTTTTTTTTAATACGTTGTCTGGAATGGGAACAAAGTCCATAAACGTTTTCGGTTCACCAAGACTGTTGGAGTCAATGTAGTTATGTTTAGCTCGACCTCCCGTAGGTTTTGAGCGAAATAGGGATTTTGGAGGAACTTCAGAAGTTTAAATTTCTAGGAATGACGCATAGTTTGGATGGGTGGGTCGCAGGAGTGTTGACGAGGAGAGGAAAGACGCGTGAATTGGGTGTTGCATTATAATATACAGAACACCCACAGACTCAGATAAACGCACACATATATATGTGTATATCTGGGATATATGCTTATATGTGTATGTGTGTGGTGTGCGCGTGTGTGCGTGTATCTTCGTATGTGTGTGTATGTGTGTGTGTATGTGTGTGTGTATGTTTGTGTGTGTGTGTGTGTCAAATCTAATCCACTCTCGCTAAAGCCCCAGTTGGCGTGTAAAATTTAACAGGCCATGTCAGAACACAATCCCGTATCTGTCATACCTACTCTGCTATCAGACAAGACTTCAAGTGTTTTGCCTGTTGCTTGTTCTTCGTTTTGTTCTTGACACAACCACGTAAGAAAAAAACATGTCGGTTCCACTTTTCGTTAAAGCCAGTGTACAGCCTACTGTAAACATCTATTTATATGATAGCTCGGATTCATAGCAGATAATTAGTAGAAATGTGGAGTGGAAAAGCTATAGTCCCATCCTTAAAGAGATTGGGAGCAAATACTGAGATACAACTCAAATACAGACACATATATATATAAATATATATATATATATATAAAGGGCGGTGCCGTAGCATGGCCTCAACCAGATGGCTGGAACAGGTAAAAGAATAGTAAAAGAATATATATATATATATATATACATACGTGTTTATGTTCGGATACGCATGCAGGCACACAAGCACACACATACACACATACACACACAAACACATACACTCAAACGCACACACGCACGCTCACATACACATACACACACATATACTGACAAATACTGACATATATCTCAAATACAGACATATATGCATACGTGTGCATGCTTGTATATACATGCAGACACACAAACACACACACATATACACACACGCATACACACGCACACACACGCGCGCACACACACGCGCGCACACAAACACACATACAAGTAGGTTACATCATACACACAGAAACATTACAAAGCACACACATACAAAGAATCGTTACAACACAAATACACACAGTAATGTTACAACACACACATACATACAGAGACTGCACAACATAGATATACACAGACCGTTGCGACACACACAAACTTAAACGTTATAACACACACACACACACACACACACACACGCACACACACACACACACACACACACACACACACACATACACACACTAAGGAAAGAGTTACAACGTGTGTCTTTCTTCTCCCCATTTTTTTCTCAT
>OZ024755.1:9093733-9113733 GCA_964016885.1 Eledone cirrhosa
ATATTCTCACACACCTTCTAGTAATCGCTATAAAGATATTACTGAGGTTTATCAGGTAAGTCACCGATACACCTGTAAATATGGTTGAGTCATCTTAATACTTAATTTAAGAGATTATAGAAATTTGCCTCTAAGCTCTAAGCATATTCAGAGACAAACTATTACATCATCAGATCACATCATCAGATCTTAATATATATTCTGAATAATGCTGGAAACATCTGGCGTCCTGAGTCCCCGAACCACCTCCTTACACGTACGGCGTTCTAACGAATCGGACAATTCATCAAAACTATGGTATGATTCATTAAAACTTGATTAAAACAACGGACTGTACTCGCAATCATACATACCCTGCGTCAAATGTCATTTTACCATAGCCTCGAGTCGACTGAAACAGACCTGCCAACCTCTAAAAACCCAAACAGGGAATACCATGAAAAGAAGTGCCCCAAAATGGAAAGAAATGAGGCAAAATGGGGAGATTTGACAGGTCTGCTGAAGTATTATGAGTGAAATTGGTTACGAAGCCTATCGTAATTGGTGGGAAGCCCATCGTATGGACTTTAAATGTAATTCAAAGGTCCAGCTTGGTTGAACACTGGGATACGCTGAATTTTATTGGGGTAGATTTACGTTTTGTGTACATGTATGACAAAACCTGCCATTTAAATTACACGTTTATCCAAGCTGAGTGGACAGGAGCAAAGCAGACCTGTCAACTCTCCTCGTCCGACGGGGAGATCTCCCACCCACTTTGGGGTGGATGAGAGATGTCGTCTCTTGTGAAAATAGGTATTATCTATGTAAAATCTCCCCATTTTGCCTCATTTCTTCCCGCTTTTTATCACTTTTTTTTTAATGGTACTCCCCATTTGGGTTTTTAGATGTTAGCACATCTGATTTTAATTCAATTAATCTTTAACTTTGAAACCTGTTTGGCCTCACAATCATCACCACCACCATCACCACCACCATCACTCCACCATCACCACCACCATCACTCCACCATCACACCATCACCACCACCATCACCACCGCCATCATCACCACCATCACCACCACCATCACTCCACCATCACTCCACCATCACCACCACCATCACCACCGCCATCACCACCACCATCACTCCACGCTATAGAAAAGCATATAAACTCCCGTCTAACTGATTCACAAAATAGAAATAATAAAACAGTGACAGACAAGTGATTAGTTAGAGGGATAGATATAGATAAAGAGTGAAAGAGTGAGAGAGAGAAAAGAAACGAAGCCATGCATATTAAACAATGTTTAGTTTTACTTATTTTCAGATGTCTAGAGTAACCTTGGCATTTTATTACAGCATAAAACTGGGACGTAGATAAAAGGAATAAAATTATCTAGCCATTATCCTTAAAAAGGAATATAGTATTCCACTAATAAGATCGACTTTTGGATTTCTACGGACGCCACTGTCTGCGTATATATATATATATATATATATATATATATATATATATATATATATATATATATATATATATATATATATGTATATATGTGTATGTGTGTGTGTTTGTTTGTATGCATATATATATATACATATGTATTTCATGTATGTATGCACACATACACACAGACACACACGAACTCACACACATATATATATATATATAACACGCTGTTAACTGCTGTTTGGGTCACCAATTATATGTAAAACATTATATTTGAGAGGAATCTGCAGAACTGTGAGCCAACATTTGTAATAAATAAATTGACAAAATATCGTCCATCTATACTTGAATTCGCACACAGATGCATGTTCTTTGATTCTTTTACATGTTTCAGTCATCAGACTGTGGCCAGTATTTAGTTGATTAAGGGCGGTGGATTTGCAGTATCGGTACAGCCTGCTTTGCGGCATGTAGTTACGGCCGTTTACGTTCTGTGTTCAAATCCTGTTGAGGTTAGCTTTGCCTTTCATCCTTACCGGGTGGGTAAAATAGAAATTCTAGTAACACTGAGGTCGATTTAATTGTGATTAAATCACGAACCATTATTTGGTCGATCATATTGAGCCCACTACTTATTTCAAATCAAGTATTTATTTTGTTGAACCGCTACATAAACATAAACAGACACATACACACACACACTCCCCCCATATATACATATATTCATACACATATATATATCATCATCGTCGTTTTACGTCCGCTTTTCCACGTAGAAGCTAAAGAGTGGATTTAAGTTGTTAACCTTGTTTTTTCTGCATTTTAAATGTATGTATATATGTATGTACATTGTAGGTAGGTAGAGGCGTATACGTTTTTCGTACATCTATTAATTCGGTCATTAATAAAGCTTCCCTCTTGCCGTCAGAGTGACATTAACCCGGATATTTCTATCACATCATTTCTAACGAATATTTACTACCATCATCACCATGATCTCCACAATCACAATGATTACCATCGGAGACAATGACTGCATTAACTATTGCTACCATCCCTACAGACCACTACTACCATACTTAACCACTTCGACAACATCCACCCAGCTTGCCAAATTTTCATTTCCTCTATAAAAAAAAACAGAAACAAACAACTTTTGCATTTTCACATTCATTCCTGACATAACATTTCATAAAAGTAATTTACTGTCCAAATTATTCATTTGTTGTCTTCGTCCATGAACTAGCGAAGAGCTGTCGGTGCTTAATGTTTAACTGAACAAATAGCAATTATTATTAAAATGTCACTTATTATTTTATTTATATATACATTTGAAATTAATTTTTAGAACAATGTGTGGCATTCTGAACAATAAAAAAGCTTGTACAACTTTGGATTAAGTATTAAGTAAGGGAGAATCAAAATCCCTTCTTAGATACAATATCACACACACGTGGTATTCCGAGATGATGTGGCCTCTTAAATTTAGCGTTCTCATTGACATTTTATGTGTGTGTGTATGCTTATGCGTTTGTTTTGGACTTCTGTCGGTTCCAACGATGAGAGTTCCAGTTGTTAAAATAACGAAATGACCAGCTTATGAAATTAACGTACATGTGGCTGGATATAACAGGATGTGACATGGCTGAACCAGTGAATTACAGCTATAACTCTATTTTTGCCATCTGAATAAACTGAAGCAATGGGAATGTATGTGAGCCGATTTGATTCAAGCCTTTAAACGTTTTGTAGTAATGTATGGATGTAACATAATCTATTATCTACATCTTCGGTAGATCTGAAGTTACCTTACGTCTGTGTAAGGAAACAATACTTAGTGGGGATCTTGGAAACATAATATTAAAAAGTTTATATTAACATACAAGAGCACCGACTGCCCTCTCTTCGATCATGTTTGTCTCACAACTACTGACCTTCACTAATTCACCCCGTCTATTCTATTCTACTTTGATGATGTGATTCTAAATATTACGGGCGTTGTCTAATCGCTTAGAGGGAATGCACAAACATAGACGAAGCAAACCAAATCCCTAATATTGACAAAACGTAACATAACACCACATATAAATGTTGAGCGTGAAATGACCTCAGATGTAAGGCTGGAGGAACTGTTTACATTGTGTTAGGTACCAGCAACCACAAAAGTCTGGACAAATTTATATACGGTTTAAACTTCACCAACACGTCACGCTAAGGACATTCTGCTATGAAGATTGATTAGCACAGATTACATTGTTCTTTTCTTTTTCTCTGGTTTTCTTTTTCTTTGGTTTTCTTTTTCTCTGGTTTTCTTTTTCTCTGGTTTTCTTTTTTTTTTTCTGGTTTTCTTTTTCTTCGGTTTTCTTTTTTGTCTTTTTTAAGCGGGACTGAGAAACTTTAAAATCAATATTTCTGAACTTCAACATACTTTATAACCAATTCTTCATTAGACAAATACTGTAAAAGTTAAGGAGACGATCTTCCACCTCATGCCGTCCACTAATTTGTGATTTTTTTTTAAACATAATATTAGGACATTAAGGGTTTCAAATTTGGACAAAAAAAACAGTAATTGGTTGAGGTTTTGGGGTGATCAGGTGAGTTCATAATATCACCCAGGTACATGACTGGCACTTTATTTTATCTATCTCCTAAGGATAGATAAAATATGCAGGATATGATCCGATTCTGTGCGTTCTGAACTCAATCCCTGCCTTCTCCTAAGTTGCAAATAGCAGATATTATGAACAATACTGTATATTTAGCATGATATAGTGAGTGACAAGGCTGGCTTTTGATTTATAGGTACAACGCATTTTTACCAGATGAGTAGAATGGAGCAATGTGAAATAAGTGTCTTGCTCAAGGATAAACTGTACCACCGGGAATCGAACAGATGACTTAATGATCATGAACCGAATACCCGTAACTACTAAATCCCGTTTTTGCCCTCTTTACAATGCAATCTTCATGGCGCCTTACAATCAAAATTTCCCGCATTGATACGCCTAATTATTAACATTTCACGCATTGATAAAGCTGAAACATCGTGGACTGAAGAATAGACTTCAAATCTTACAACTAAATAATTTGAACATAATACCGTAGAAAACTTAATGATGACGTGTTCTTCACCGTATTAATAACTTATATTGAATGCTGAGATTAATAAGCAGTGTCTTATTTCAATAAATACATGAACTGGTCTTCATATTTTCATATGGATGTATGTACATTTTATTAAGGCTAAATAGTGAGTCTTGTTACACAGGAGTTGCGCCTGTGTATTACAGGGTCATCAGACAAGAACACATACATACATATGTTCGTACATACATACATACATACATACATACATACATACATACATACATACATACATACATACATAATTCCAATGAGAGAGTCTTGCATCTATGTTAGAAACCGACTCTCTCTCTCTCTATTGGCAAACATTTATGAAATTGTAAAACCAGATGAACATACATACATGCATACAAATACGTGTCTAACAATATTACACTGTCATCTGTCTATAAATATAATAACCATGGATATATTTTCAGCTATTTAATCGATCAAGTTACACCTCGTGTAACTCTCGCCTTCCGGTGAGCTTTACCTAGAACAAACAATCTGTCGACATTTTGTGTGTTTGGAGATTAACAATAATACAGTAATTCATAGGTACACATTCACACACGCATACTAAATATAACGAAGAGCTTGGGAAAAGGAAATTGCGCCACACACATATTTAGTTTGTGTGAGGACAAAATGTGTGCGTGTAATATGTGTGTGTGCATGTATGTGCACATATATATACATATATATGTGTGTGTGTGTATATGCATGTGTGCGTGTATATGTATATATATGTGTGTGTGCGTGTGCGTGTGCGTGTATGTGCATGTGTGCGTGTATATGTATATATGTATATATGTGTGTGTGTGTGTGTTAGACGTTGATCAGCTTCGTCGACGAGTGTTCCAGTTGTCACATATTATGTTCACTTGTTCTGCCTCTATGAAATCCAAACCTCCAAGGTGATGCTGCCTCGTTTTACCTGCGGATAGAATTATCTCAGGTAGGAGTCGATTTAATCGACTCCCTTACATTATATCATCGATCATGCAAGGATGAAAGGCACAGTTGATCTAAGTGGGATTTGAACTCTGACCGTAAAGAGCCGAAACAAAAACCGCTAGAAATTTGCCTGACTCACAGACAATTCTGCTAATCCACTATACTTAATTTCACTTCTATCACAATTGTTTCTACTTTTGGCACAAGACCAGCAATTATCCAAGTGTATTACTGGTACTTTATTTTATCTACCCCGTAAGGATGAAAGGCAAAGTTAACCTCGGCGGGATTTGAACTCAGACCATAAAGGGCCGTAACTCTTTGCTGCAAAGCATGCCAATCCATCTATCATAATATTAACAGAATATCTATATTAAAATAACTACAAGTAGAAACCTATGCCGTACAATGACTCCTGCACTCTCCAGTGCCTAATCAATACTCTAAGCTACTCCTAACTCCCATACATTATCTCCGTATATTGCCCCAGCAGCCTATATGTAAGGAAATTTCTCGATCTTATCCTGTAAAAAAAAAGAATCCTGCCATACTTCTGACTGATTACGCTACGCCGAACGGCCAAGTTTTCATTTGTTTTTCGTTTTTCTAGTGATGATGTGAAATAACTGATAAGAAATTGAATTGCCCTCTTATGATATATATAAGAGGAAGGTTGTGTCATAAACGTTTCTCTATTTTTGTTTTTCATTTTTGATTTTAAGTATCCTTCCAGGTAGGATACTTAAGATTTTCATTGCCTCAGTTCATTTCGTTTTGAAGATAAGTAAATGTCAAAGTTACCTGAGATAACTTAACTCTATAGAAACTGAGGTTAAGTATTTGCCATATGAATTTTTCTAGTGTGTTCAAAAAAATGTTTTCTTCTTTTTTAAACGTGTTTCATTAATTTCTCTGCTCTCTAGTTACTAGTATTTTATCTCATGTGACCATCTCATCTTGGAAAAAGAATTACACACGGAGTTTTGACATACCATCTACTCTTAATATATCACTTTCCATAGACTTCGCACTAAACAGCATTTACAATCGCCCATTCAGTTACATTGCTTCTTATTCGATCATCTGTATATCACTATATATGTTTCATCAGTTTCCAGCTATTTTACAGGAATTTCAATATATCATTAAAAAAACAGCACAAAGCTAACGAGAAATATATCATCACCAACACGTTTTCTTACGCGAGAAATTCTTTCTTTTAAGAATGTCTCAAAGATATATAGTTTGTAAAGAAACTAACGAACATACACAAATATTCTTACATTCCCATACACACAACAAAACATATGCTCGAAATAAATAATAAAATGAGCTAAGGGAATTAACTCAAGTGAGCCAATGGTGCTAATTGCGATAAATAATAGATGGTGTACTGAATAACGAAAGGCAAGAAGTATCAATGATTTGGAATTTCTCTCTTAGTGAAACTAAACAAACTAAACTGGTAGTAATTGAGAGCGTCTTTGAATAAGGGAAGGTGGGTTCGAACAATTAAGAATTAATTACAAAGGGCATACTGATTGTGAAGCGAACTCCTAAACCATTCTATCGTATCAACACCAGACGTATTAATTGCAAAAAATCAAATAACTAGCGGGAATTAAGCATAGATTCTATATAGATGTAACTTAATACTGCATGGCAATTACTTAAGCGCCGGTTCTGCCGTTTTTTTTTTGTTTTGTTTTTTGTAAATCCACTGTCTTAGCAACCTATGAGCTTTGAGAGAGGAATAGACAGAGTGTGTGTGTGAGAGAGGGGGAGAAATGAAGTACTCTATAAGAGAAGCAGCTAAAAACAGAAGCTCAAACAACATAATAAACACACATATAATATATTACAGTCGGCAAACAGAAAATCAAGATGCAAAATAGGATACTGAAAAATAAATAATATATACATTATATAGATATACGTACGCATAGGTCTGTGTATCTGTGTGTATTTATGTGTACGTACATATATAGATGCATATATATATATAAATATATATATATAGAGAGAGATATTTATGTATACATAAATATATATATATACATATATATATATACATACATACATACATATATATATATGTATATATATATATATATATATATATATATATATATATATATATATATATATATATATATATATATATATATATATATATATATATATATATATATATATATATATAGGAGGCGGTGTGGCATTGAGATGTGCCAGCTTGTATTCTTTTAGTGTAAACTATTGCTGGGATTTCTCGGGGAGAGCACCAAATACCTCTCTACTATGTACGTTTAGTAAAGTGTTATTTGTGTGCCTTCGCTCTTGTAACACGACAGGGGCCTCTTCGGTTGTTCTCGGCCTATTTGTAGAAGCCGAGAGAGATGAGGGTGACGAGTTAGCAGGAGCCAGTTCGTATTTCTGTGGGAATCACCTTATGGCGTATGTGTGTAAAAAAATAGACGACCTCACATTCATTTACATCATATACTGCAGTGCAGCGATACGCACATACGTATGAACACACAGATACATACATACACACACACACGCGCACACACAAACACAGAAACAGATACACAGACACAGACACACACACACATATATATATGTATATATATATAAGTTATTCCGGGTTGAATCGGAGGTAACCACAGTAAGTAAGGTACTCAATACATAGCAGAGCATAAACGTTTTAATATAGAAGAGCTTCTACATGACTAGAACTGTTTCATTCGTGAGAATTCATCCACGAATGAAACAGTTCTAGTCCTGTATAAGCTCTTCTATATATGTATATATATATATATATATATATAAAGAATATTTTCGAAATATATATATATATATATATATATATATATATTTCGAAAATATTCTTAATATATATATATATATATATATATTTATATATATATATATACATATATTTAAATATGATTAAAAGTTTAACAAGGTTCAATGAATTAATCAATGAATAAAGTTTCACAATAGATTAAAAGCACTCTACAAAGAGGTTTTCTGCAGTTATTAATATTACTTCAAAATATTAATAAATATAGACATTGATGTGATCAAATATATTTTATTATACATATTTCAGAGGTACTGAGATATTTCAACAGTACGTCCTCATCAGATAAAATAAGTTGATGCCAGACATACCTTGACTATGTTGATGGTTATAATTCAGTCATGGCAGTCATTTTCAAATATATATATATGTGTGTGTGTGTGTGTGTGTGTGTGTGTGTACATATATATGTATATATATATATTCAAATATATATATATATAAATAAATAAATATATATATATATATATTATTGTTGTTGTTATTGATGATGATGTTGTTGTTATTATTAATTTGTTCATAATTTCTAACTATAGCGTAAGGCCAAACATATTCATATATAGGCATGCATGTATCATATTATAGATAAATCATTAATTATTAATCATAAATATATATGTAAATTCTGTCCGAAAATAAATAGTCTTTGAGCGGTACCTACTTGCAAACCAACCAATCAACGAAGAAACAAACAAATATGCACTGATAAGTTTAATACTATATATATATATATATATATATATATATATATATATATATATATATATATATATATATATATATATATATATATATATATATATAAAATATTAAACAAATAATGAACAAACAATTCCTTATATTAAACAAAAAAAGTTCACTATTTAACGATCGTTTCTAGGGCATATATGTGCTATAATTGGTATGCATATTTAACAGATCTATGTACAAAATTATACAAAATTATACAAATTATCAAGATTAAATATACATACCTAACTCATATATACGCCGTCTTCAGAAATAATCAGAAATAATTATTTCAGAAATAATTATTTCTGAAATAATTATTTCTGAAGACGGCGTATATATGAGTTAGGTATGTATATTTAATCTTGATAATTTGTATAATTTTGTATAATTTTGTACATAGATCTGTTAAATATGCATACCAATTATAGCACATATATGCCCTAGAAACGATCGTTAAATAGTGAACTTTTTTTGTTTAATATAAGGAATTGTTTGTTCATTATTTGTTTAATATTTTATCTTGACTCTGTATACCGTTTATCTTTCACCGAAATTGGATTTTCATTACATCTCTTCTTTCCATGATATCCGGAATACATTGAGTTCTTCATACGGATTGGACACTACCGTAAACTCTTGGTAGATTTATCTACATATATATATATATATATATATATATATATATATAGATTAAATATACATACCTAACTCATATATACGCCGTCTTCAGAAATAATCAGAAATAATTATTTCAGAAATAATTATTTCAGAAATAATTATTTCTGAAGACGGCGTATATATGAGTTAGGTATGTATATTTAATCTTGATAATTTGTATAATTTTGTATAATTTTGTACATAGATCTGTTAAATATGCATACCAATTATAGCACATATATGCCCTAGAAACGATCGTTAAATAGTGAACTTTTTTTGTTTAATATAAGGAATTGTTTGTTCATTATTTGTTTAATATTTTATCTTGACTCTGTATACCGTTTATCTTTCACCGAAATTGGATTTTCATTACATCTCTTCTTTCCATGATATCCGGAATACATTGAGTTCTTCATACGGATTGGACACTACCGTAAACTCTTGGTAGATTTATCTACATATATATATATATATATATATATATATATATATATATATATATATATATATATATATATATATATATATATATTCATATATATATTTATATATATATATTTCGTTTCTGAATTGGCAACATGACCCTCCCAAAGTATAACAATATATATATATATTTATATATATATATTTATATATATATTTATATATATATTCATATATATATATATTTATATATATATTCATATATATATTTATATAAATATATATATATTTATATAAATATATATATATTTATATAAATATATATATTTATATATATATATATTATATATATATGAATATTTGTATATATGAATATTTATATATATGAATATCCATATATATATATATATATATCATATATATATATATATATATATATATATATATACATATATATATATTATCATCGAGCTCTCATGACATCATTGCTTGACTCTCATCTCAATCAGCAATCAGATTTATTGGCAAATCTCCATCATTTGCAAACATATGTCAGTCGATATGACTCAAGTATATTTACAGGTGTATCTATGTTCACGATGTGTTCATTATGTGACTCACCTGATAAACTACACTAATATATCTCTGACACCGATTAATTTCATTGAAGGTCAATATTAGAAGAAAAAACAAGTCGAGTGTTTATCTTACACTCTACATATGCTGAGAATTAGGAAGTTACCAAAACATATATCACGCCATGTTTCAATGTTATACATATATTACATATATAAATGCCAGCACGCATAGACTAAAAAACATATATTATTAGTCTTTCGCTCTCTCCCTGTCTCTCTCTTTCTAACACACACATACACAAACACGCACACACACAGATATATATATATATGTATATATATATATATATATATATATATATATATATATATATATATATATATATATATATATATATATATATATATATATATATATATATATTTATATATATATATTTATATATATATATATATATATATATATATATATATTTATATATATATATATATATATATATATATATATATATATATATATATATATATATATAGAGAGAGAGAGAGAGAGAGAGAGAGAGAGAGAGAGAGAGATTTCCACCTTTCTATCTATCTTTCTATATATATATATATATTATTTTGCTTATATAAACGTCAATATTTACTATGTCTAACATCACAATGTAGAAGAAAGCTTTTAATTTTCGATTGGTTATTTTATTGCATTGAAATAACTAAGTTCCCAGTAACATCTCTAAAACACAGTATGTATGATTTCCTTCTCAAGAGTAAAGTTTTGACTCGGAGTTAGGGCTAAATGAAGTATAGTGTTATGGGTTGTATTGTATAAGATGATATTTGTGAATTGATAGAACTGTATATCTTACAATCACGGCAGTGATGCTTCCTCGCCAAGCTCGGTCTTTAATCTGATGGACTACTACAACCCCCTATGGTTATGATTAAATAAATGCTCTTGGTGTCTAGTAGAAACTTGAGATTCTGTCACGGCCTTTTGAAATTTCTAACAAAATTTATTGAAAAATATCTACATCTCTTCTCAATCGATCTTCTTATCGAACCAAGGAAACATTCTCATGCTAGATGTCTTAACTATTCATATTTCCGATCAGTCCATTTTCCGATCGTACCAGAGAACCGTATTCCTCGTAAATGCCTCGCTCCAGCCTAACTATCCATATTTTTTATACAGTATTCAGTCCAATGTCTTTTTGAAGTATGTCAATAAATTTAGTTGTTTGTCTTCCACGGTTAATGCACACAGACTACCAGGGTACTAGATTGGGGGCTATTTCTTTAAGATATCTCATACAGTGACCTGCCATTGGCAAACTACGCTGAGTTTTATTTTCAGTTAGTTTAGGCAGACCATCATAAAGATCAAAATAGTTAATTTCCCATATAATGGATTTGCCATACCGTGAAATATGATCACAGATACTCGAAAAAGAAAAACTTCAGTATATCAACAACACTAAAACTACATTAACAATAGACATCTTCCCAAGTTTCGTGCTTTTTCTACAAATAATACTAAAACATAGAAATATCACGTGTTTTTGCATGTGAATAGACGAATATATCACATATTCTGCGTATAACAATCGAATGGATGTGTGACGTATTTTCTAATGTTTGTTTTCTATTTTTTTTTATGTTTTGTTTTTTTGTTTTTATTTTTTTTTGGCAACCAATCAAATCTCGATAACTACTCATATTTATGTGTGTTTACAAATATTTTTGTTTATGTATTAGTACGTTGCTTCCTTTCACCCATCTTTTAAATAATGGACAACGTAAAACTCAGATAAATATATATATATATATGTATTACATAAGAAACGGAGAATCAGTGTTACGACGAATAAAATTTATTAGACATATTACAATTATATATATATATATATATATATATATATATATATATATATATATATATATATATATATATAATAAGTTGATTGAACTAGCAGCACCGGTTGCATCTCAGCGTACTCAATAGGTAATGTTATGTAAGCTCCCAGAGTAGACACATAGTTATTCGCTTCAATACAACATACGTAAATGTGAACCTTCAATCTATACCTGTACTCGAGTTTCGGCGACACTTAATGCAGCAATAGAGTGCATAGCATCTACTGTCTGCATTGATTATGCAACAATGCACAATAGGCGCATGTGGCTTCATCAGCGGGTTTCACCTAATCAATAACCAATCTCTCTCCCTCTCTCTCTCTCTCTCTCTCTCTATATATATATATATATATATATATATATATATATATATATATGTATGTATATATGTATATATATATATAAAGTTTGATACGACGAAGTTTCACTTTAAAATGTTTTTATTGAATATCGATAGTACATATGTTTCCCAGATCATTGACTCGAGTTCAATGTCCATGTGATAACCCAGCCTCTAGCATTGATCTGTTTGTCAGATAAGTGGATTTGATTAATGGATGATCAGGGTAATCTGAACTCGACAAAGTAGATGTTAATTCATTTTATTTTCTATATGTGCCACTACAAAATGAAAATTTACAAATAATTATAAACAGTTTAGAGCTGCAATAAAAAAACTGAAATGAAGAAATCATATTGAATGAAATATACGCCAGCGGTGCCCCAGTATGGTCTCAGCCCCTCAGCTGGAATGCAAATAAATGAATATACCATAGTGGACAAGGGAGGGCAGAGTATGAAAGAATGATGCTAGGGCTGTGAAATATTGTATGCATCATTAATTTCAACCCTTCTTATTAATATCTGCATCGTTTTTTGCAGTAACTATGTTGAAAAATAATCCTCATTTGGTCATTCCATGAGAGTAACTTGGTCAGCCTATGAACTTTCCAGCCGAACCTCGTATAAAATATGAATTTACTGCCTCATAAATATCTCTACTCATTGTGTATTTCTCATAATGCGTCAAATTGGTAAACTAGTTGGGACATTGGATAGAATGGTTTGCGCAATTTGCTTAGTTCTGAATCCAAATTATGCCGATGTCAATTTTATCTTCCCCTTTCTCTCTCTATTTATTTATATAGTTTTTCTATTCATCCATATATTTTTCTATTTATCTGCAAATCTATTCATCTATCTATCTCTGACTTTCATCGTTTCGATATCAATAAATAAAGTACCATTCTAGAACATTGGTCGATTTTTCCTTTATATTTCTTATCACTTCCGAACGTTGAGTCTCTCTCTATTTAACTGGAAGAAATTGGTTGTGTTGAGACATAGAGAGAGATGGGTTCTGCTAGGTTTAAGTGCCGAGGAGGGTGCCCCTAAAATTCCATGTGTTAAGGGTCAGAGAGGACGAAAAAAGAACATTTCATTTTCTTGTTGGATATGACCAATTACCTAAGTTATTTGTCATTTGGTGTTTGTTGTAAAATCACCAGAAACGAGCAAATTTGGGAATTAGATATTCATCATACTTCATCAGAGATCTCAAATGCAACTGGTGAATCCATACGTACATATATATATGTCTGCATGTATGTATATATATATATACATACTACTGTACGTCTGTATACATATATGTATGTACGTGTACATACTTATATTTAAGTAAGAGCCGTACTAAGAGTGGGAAATGAAATTTCGTTTCATTTTTTCCGTTTATATATATATATATGTGTGTGTGTGTGAACTTGTGACTATGTATGCTTGTATGCATATATTATGTGTGTGTGTATATATATATATATATGTGTGTGTGTATGTGTGCGTGTGAGTGTATGTATATATCATATCATCATCATAATTTCAAACAGCTGTATTAGAATTTCCGTGATAATCATAGCCATTAAGATAATGATCTTAGCGATGGTTGTCGTGGTGGTGTTGGCGGCGGTAGCTTCAGTACTGCCGGTGGTGGTGTTGGCGGGGTGGATACTGGGTGTATTGTTGTCAGGGGGAGGTAGTTCTGTGCCGGTTGTGGTAGCGTGACGATCATGTTATTTTGTATTCAGGTGCCGATGTATCTAGTAATATAGTTATTTTTTTACTCCAGTATGACCATAGTCAAATAAATGAATAATCCTTACATATATTGAGTACTACAGTAGCGGTTGTTATAGCAACAACTAGAGTAGCAATAGTATTGGTAACAACTACAGTAGACACTGCCTCCATCTCTCGCTCTCCCCATCTCTCACTAAGAAGTCTTGTACCCTCAGTTGCTTCATGCCACTGAAACTGGAAGAAGCACTGGTCTGATGAGCCTCCAAGCTCGAGACAAACATATTAGACGCCACAAATTGCATGCCTTGTGTCTTGATTAGAAACTATTATTAAACTCATCTGCATTATCACACCCTATAATTAACATTGGCGACGAATTGGCTGGGTTGTTAGGGCGTGAGATTATATGCCAAGGTATTTCAATTCCAATTTCTTGCGCCAAGCTAACTTTGATATATAAAATTAGCGGTTTTGCTGAGTATTCTATTTTCTTGTCTATGGGCCCCTCCCCCCAAACCTGAAGTACCCTGGGCCCTCCAGGGTCTAAATCCAGCCCTGGGTACCATTTATACTTCCAGCTGAGTGTCCTGGAGCAACGTGAAAAAAGGGTCTTGCTCAAGGACACAACACACCGCGAAGGTTCGAACTAATAATTTTACGATCGCGAACCGAAAACCCTAACAATTAAGCCATGTGTCTTCACACATCATATAGTATTAATTTCATCATAACCACAATTTACATCACTACTAGCTCCATTGTGGAGTCTGTACGTGGACATACTACCTGCTAGAAATACAGCCAAATCACCCTCAAATCATACTTTCATTTACATCACCGCTACCAATTCCACCAGTCATATCATGGAAGGGGCTCTTTCATGAATACTCTAGCTGCTAGAAATAGCAGTCAAATCACCCTCAAATCCCACCTTCCTTTACACCAATGCCAGTGCCAGCAACACCTGTTCCACCAGCAATAATAGACAGGGCCTCTGCATGGAAAATCTACCTCCTAGAAATAACAGCCAAAGCCCTCAGAAATAGCACTCTACCTTTTTTCTTTTTTAAAAAAGGAACCGTTGATAATGAGTCTGGACCTGGCTTAGTTGCATATAGAGAAAAACGATGGGGTTGTCACGGTTGGAATGACTTTTATCATATAACTAGTTTATGAGGGTTTACCTGAGTCTAAACAACACCAACAACAGCAAACAGCATTATCTAGAACAATAGCAACAATAACAACAATATCAACAACAAACATTTTATACAGAAGCAATAACAACAACAACACAAAAAGCAAACCACATTATATAAAACAAAACAGCATTAACAACAACAACAACAATACAAAAGCCACTGTAACTAACACTAACATCGAAATATATCGCACCCTTTTCTTATACACTTCTTCACCGCCAAAAATTGTCGCAGCAGCAGTAGTAGCAGAAGCAGCAGCAGCAGCAGCAGCAGCAGCAGTAGTAGTAGTAGTAGTAGTAGTAGTAGTAATAGTAGTAGTAGTAGTAGTAGTAGTAGTAGTAGTAGTAGTAGTAGTAGTAGTAGTCCCAACAGCAGCAGCACCACCACCACTACCACCACCACCACCACTAGTGTTGCCGCTTCATCCCCCAAGATGCCATTCCAGCTGTTACCATCTCTGTTAGAAGACCTGCCGATACCAACTTCACGCGCTGACAGCAGCAGCCACCACCACCGCCGCCGCCAAACCAAATCAGAGCTAGAACAGGAGATGATAGGACAAAAACCCAAACACATAATACCAAACAAAAACAAAAACAAATGACAAACACAAACAATTAAGCAAATAAAAATCCACAGGAAAATGAATAAATATAAAATTTAAAACGAATCATATATGTATATATAGTTATATATATATAGTAATATATACATAGTTATATATACATATATATATATTGTTATATATGCATATATACAACTGGACATTTCTGATTATTTCATGCGAATGAAACAGTTCTAGTCCTGTAGAAGTCATTTATATATATATATAATAAAGATGCCTACACTCTACCAATGTATTGAGTACCTTTTTTAACGGTGGTTACCTCCACGCCACAACTCGGAAATTTACACATTACAACCGTATATATATATATATATATATATATATATATATGTACAACTGCATATATATATTTATATATACAACTGTATTTATATTTATATATATATATATGTGTGTGTGTGTATGTATTCAGAAAAATCATAATTTGAGTAACAACAGAATAGAAAACTCGCAATATAAATTTTGTGAAAATGCATTTTGTTACAGCGTCCCGAGGCCCACCGTTACTATACCAACAACACCTGGAGCTACCGCCGTTACTATAGGAACAGCACCTGGAGCTAAGCTACTGTCGTTACTGTAATACCAACACCTGGAACCAACGTCGTTACTATAGAAAAAACAGCTGGAACTACCGCCGTCAGCTAAGCTATAGTCCTTATTATAGGAACTAAGTCTGGATGTACCGCTGTTACTATAGGAACAAACACCTGGAGCTAAACTACCGATGTTACTATAGGGACAACACTTGGAAATAGTGCCGTTACTATAGGAACAACTGGAACTACCGCTGTTACTATAGCAATAACGACTGAAACTATAGCAACGACTGGAAATACAGCGATAACGACCGGCGTTGGTATAGCAACAGCAACTGGTTAAACTGCAGCAGTAACTATAGCAACAAGTATACCGACCACATGAATAACTGGAGATATTTCTTTAGGATTTTTCTACCACATTTTGGAGGTATAAGCACGGATCTACCACTGTAACTGTAGCAACTGGAGCTGGATCTACCAGTGTATCTATAGCAACCGCTACCGAAGCTGGATCTACCATTGTAACTATATCAACCGTTGGATCTACTGTGTAAACTATAAGGAGCTGCAGTAACAAGTGGTTACTACAACCACCGGTATTGCATACACCATACAACCATTCAGCATCACAACACAGCTATCAACACATCAACAAAATTCCCTGCTTTATCATCTTCATCGTTATCAACTACTACTACTACTACTACTACTACTACTACTACTACTACTAGTAAATAATATTAATAATAATAACAACAATAATAATATTAGTGGTGTTGTGGTGCATGCGGGTTAATGTGAGATAAAAACGCGGCAATCCAATCTCACTCCACGTACGTCGCTAATGCCAACTAGAGAGGAATGAACGCCACATAATCTCATTCATTTTTTCTCTCGCAAATTTTTACTATACTGTGCTTTAGTCAGAAACTAAATAATTGTTATGTTTGATATCATTTACATTATTATTAGTATTACTAGAAAACTTACCGAACTAACCCAACTTTAAATTTGACAACAACAACAACAATAGCAACAAATATATCAAATTAAAAGCGGGAAAATGAAATGTTTGTAGTTTAATTGTCGGCATTATTATTTTTTTTTCTTTTTTTGCGAGCATAATTATCTTTATTTTTTTTTTTTTAAGTTTATATGAAAAAATGAGAAATATATTAGATTTGGTTTGGGAAATCCAGTAAAAACAAGAAAAAACAATTTAAACTTTTACCTTATATATTTCATAATATTTCAGGGATATACCCCCCACCCCTCCTCACCTAAACCTTTTGTTTCCTTGTTCGTTTGTTGTTGTTGCTTTTTATTTTCGTTTAACAATCTATTTGACAATTCGTTATCAACTACATTGATAATTAATAAAAGGGGGTAAAAAATAAAACAAGGATTTATTTTTGACGGCGTTACAAAGATTTAGGCAGATAATATTAAGTGCTTCACTGATAGATAACACCTGCATCAAACATTTACATCTGCTCCTCGGTCAGTGGGAAGACAACAAAAAGTTATAACACACACTGACACACGCACTCACTCACATAGAGAGAGAGGGAGAGAGAGAGAGAGAGAGATATGAAAAGGGGATTATAAAGTATTTTGAATATCGATAAATAAGCATAAGCACTAGCAAGCCGGTTTCGAATCCTAGAAGAGTTATTATTTGTACTGAACCTATCAACGTTATTATTCATAAATAAATCTATCATTTTGTGTTCGGACCCGGTGTGTATATATATATATATATATATACAATCGGGTAGTGCAGATTACTACCCTTTCATATTTATAATTATATATAACTCATATATAAATATAAATAATATTATTAGCATATATATATATATATATATATATATTTACCACTCCACATCTGTAAGTAATGTGTAGTAAAAGAAACTTATCTTTGAGTAAAAATTTAATTATAAAAGGTATTTAATTAAAACAACGAAATAACACATTAAAGATTAAGATTAAATAGATGGCTTATCAGCTGGCATAAAGATAACAATTCAGCTATAGAATAGTTTCACCTGTTGTGCTGTTTTCTGTTTGACTGATAAGTGAAACTACGATGACAGGATAGCTGACCAATCAAATAGACAGGCTGGTGAAGCAGATTAATCTTGATGTATTAAACTTGATTGATCACTCGGAAGCAAAGGAACTGACTTGATAATTTCATTGCGGAACAAACATATAGTTGGGCATTTTATTTGATTGTCAGAGATAACAAAGAGTTTACAATATTGTCGAATATAAAATACTAATTTGATTGCTATTGCTGAAATATTAGGGGCTCCTAACTAAGGCTCCTCAGACTGTCAAGGCCCCTAAAGGTAAAACAGTGTCTGTGAGCTAAATTCAAATTTTCAAGTATCCTGTTAAAAACATAATATATACACAATACCAGGATATCTATTCTTCTCTAAGTATATGATTTCTCTCTTCTGATTATTATTCTTTAAATATGATAATCGGAGAGGGGAAGTAATTGTAACGGGGTGTCCATGGGGACAACGAGTATAATAAAAAGGGTCTTTGGTAGAGAATAGCTTGAAAACCAGTGAAATCAATGTATTTAGTCCTGATATCAGGTAAATGAAAAAGTTGGGATAGTTGAATGAAATTAGACAACCTGGCAGGGAGATCAATTTCCAACTGAGATTTTACAAATTAAATGTCAGTGGTCATTAAAGTATTTGCAACACCTGGTAAGGAAGGGCAGAAAATACTAATTACACATTTACTAAGAAAGAACAGAGAACACTAACCACATATTAATGAGAAAATATTAACCCTTTCATTACCACATTTTTAATGAAAGACATTGCTAGTGATTTTCAAA
>OZ024755.1:9118733-9121233 GCA_964016885.1 Eledone cirrhosa
AACACGTGACAAATATTCAATCAATAAAACAAACAATTGGGACTTTGAAAAGAAAGGGGAAATTATTGATGGGAAAGAAACAGATATGTCTTTAAAAGACAGGACTGAGACCGAAACACGGCACCAAGATGTTGTAGTTTCTGGTTATAACCGTGATACTGTAAAATTAAATATAACACTGAAGCCTCACAAACACACACGCAAACATATATACAACAACATCCACAAAAACAATACCTTTAACAAAAACAATAAATCACTTCCTGGAATGGATACCTATACGAACTCGCGTCCTGCTATTTCAAAGGATACGTTTATTTCCGGACATTTACGTTCAGCTCCAACGTTACAGGAGGATCAAGTCACAGGTAAGAACACACTGTTACGGATTATTATTGATTCTACTAACCGCAACTTACCTGTAACTGATACTCCGGATAGACACACTACACTAAAGAAAGGTGGTGTGCGTATGACACGAAACAACATGAAAGGCAGTGACTCGGATGTTCCACAAGTGGAATTATACAGTTATATAAATATTTCAGAAAAGATTTCTGATGACACGGACACCGTTGGTCATGATAAAGATAGCAATCACAGTGCTGTCCCTAGCCGCGGTGGCTACGATAATCATAAACACTTATCGTCTCCTACAGTGGAGAAAAACCTCTCCTCGCCAATGGATATAGTAAAAATTAAACAAGTTGAAAGCAAACAGCTCACTAATATTGTACAGGACATTTCTGAAAGGCATCAACCACGTGAAGCCATGTCAAAAACAGGGTCTTCGTTTGGAGTACCTAGGACCCTGGACAACGTTGATTCAAAGATCATCAATTCAATATCTTTGTCTCCTACATATCTTCCTTCACTTCTTCTTCATACGTCTTCTTCTCTTCCTTCTTCTTCTTCCCAGATACACCAGGCAAAACACAACGATTTACACCCTACCTCTCCCCCACAGACTTTCATTGCACGTTTAACATCGCACTCAACACATGCTCCGTCATTGTTCTCGTTGTCATCGTCGCTATCATCGTCAACGTCACCACCTGGGATTGAAACGATAATGACGACGATGACAACGTCAACGACATCAAAACTGCTAAAGCAGTTACGTCAGTTAGTGACACCTTCAAAAGAAGGTGACACAATAAAGGTCCTCACCGACCAACATCGGACTATAAATGTCCACAATGTAAATAATGCCCTTAACAGTCTTCCAATTAGGAAAATAAAATTAAGTAAATTTAGGGATAAATCTTATTTTTATTTCAAACACAATAACAGCATGGGGAGCAATAAACATAGTAGTAGTAGTAGTAGTAGTAGTAGTAGTAGTAGTAGTAGTAGTAGTAGTAGTAGTAGTAGTAGTAAACGAACAGGTATAAACACTAATACCTTTGATAATCCTAGCCAGAACACTAACCATCTTCTTCCCTCCCAACATAACCAACACACTATCGACATCATCAATAACAACAACGCCGACAATAACAACAACAACTATAACACTATTAATGACAGTGTAAGTAACAATGTCGCTGCTGCTTCCCAAACACAAGGTAAGCTCCTTGGTCACAAACATATCATTAATTCTACTACAACAGATAGTGCTAGTACCCTTGACGCTGTCACGGTTTCAACTTCCATACCTGTGGCAAATGACATTCTCACATCATTACCTTCAACTATCTCTCCTTCTTTCTCTTCTATATCTTCCTCTCTGACCACATCTCCTTTATTATCTAAGATAGTAAAAGACCAGGAGTCGACGTCCTTGGTCATGGACCCTAATGGGAATATGCAAAATTCCGACAGACAAACACAAAACCATCAACAACAACAAACACATCAGCTGTCAGAGAAACAGAGACGGCCGCCGTCATCTTCAACGCCACAACCACAACACATAACACAATTTAGTGGAGGACAACAAAAAGCCAAATTGACATTAAGTGACAACTTAATCGTCCAAGATGTCACTAATAATGGCTTATTTCCGAAAAAATCGGACACCACAGACGGGACGGCAAAAATCCGTCACAAACGAAGTTTTCTGGACTATTACTACGAACAGTGGGAAAAACTACAAGAAAATACAGATTTCGTGGATGACTCAATTGCTATAATACCTTCAAACTATGACAGCGATTTATCGTCAGTTGATCTGACGAAAGCAGTCGAACAAACTAGCACTACGGACTCGTTCCAAGGGAACCAAGCTGTTTATGGCAGCGGAGCCGAAATGTCTTTCTCCAATTTGGTACCATGCTCCAGTGAAGAGAAATTCTACTGTCTTAATGAGGGTACCTGTTACATTATGGTGATGATGGAGCGAAAAACATGCAAGTAAGTAGCCCAGTTCCTTAATTTTTTTTTTATTTCATTCGCTTGTTCTTCTCCCTTTAATAACTTTTTTGCATCATATATATATTTAACATTATTTGTTCATTACAAAGGAAAATGTTGATCAACCTTGTGACCACCTCTGTAA
>OZ024755.1:9126233-9141233 GCA_964016885.1 Eledone cirrhosa
GAATTATTCCACATGAAGTAATTTATTTTGAGACCTCAAATTCCAATAAAGAACACTTTCAGAAGATTTCTTACCTATGTTGAATTTAAAAGAGCGCTGATATTTAAAAGTTAATTTGACTCAGTTGAACCATGCATTTATTAGACTATGAATACTGTGAATAAAATTTGAACATGATTGATTGAAATTTTTTAATTTTATGAGAGCACAAATTCGAATATATTGTAAGGCATTACATTTTTCAGTTCTTTTACTTATCTTAGGTTTACTCCATATGTTAAAGAATTAACATTAGATATAAAGTGTTAACATTATATATTGTAGTTGGATTGGCAGTATCAGTAGAGGGTCTGACGCCATGCTTTGCAGCAAAGAGTTACGGCCCTTTATGATCTGAGTTCAAATCTTGCCGAGGTTAACTTTTTCTTTCATCCTTACGGGGTCGACAAAATAAAGTACCAGTAATGTACTGGGTAATTGCTGGCCTTGTGCCAAAAGTAGAAACAATTATATATTGTAGTTAGCTGTTTGCTTTAACATTAGCTGACATAACTGCCAACAGAGTTCATATTCCTTATCGTAGATATAATATTAGATGTCTTAAGGTTTACGTTAGACGTCATAATTTTAACATTAGCTATCTTAGTTGTCATAATTTTTACATTATTCTCTAGAGAGCTTTTATATTTACATTAGTTGATAACAATTGTTAGACGTTTTGCATAACATTTTTATCGTTTTACATATTTGTCATCACATTTTTAGCACTGAAAAGATTTTGACAACTAAATTTCAAACAAAATACATCACTTCAAGTCTGGATCTGCAATGGAAATTATCTCGATTGATTATTTCTGTGACTTTGGTTACAAATGAGGTGTTGCAGGATTGTCTTGTTATGTGAACGGCTCACATTTCAGATGTTTACTTCGGTGTAAACAGGCAAGATATGACATGTACATACAAACATAAATATATACACACATACACACGCCTGTGTGTGTGTTTCTATGTGAGGGGAGTGCGTGAGTGTCACGGTACGTAGCTTACTGGTTAAGGTAATCGGCTTACGTTCGTAAGGTTGTGACTTCGAATTCTGGTGACGCGTTGTAACTTTGAGCAAGACTAAAGTTCACGTAGATCTAGTCCATTCAGCAAGCAGAAAAAGAGTTTTACATGTACTTTAAGAGCCAGCCTAGTCACACACTGCATCACACTGAATCTTCCTAAGAATTACACACTGGATATTCAGTTTTATAATACAACTACTGTAAATACTCGTGTAAAAGTTAACCTTAGTTCTTCACGGATCAACATTGAGAATCAAGTCATTCTGAACGTAAACTTTTACGATAAACTAATTGATTTTACTACGTTATTATACCCTGGAAAACTACGCAAACTTATTTATATTTTGGTCCATAGAAACATCGGTATTATTACTGTAATTCATTGTTTTACCTCTATTCATCTAAAGTCTATTTGAGCTTCTAAATACAGTATTTTAGATCGTTGTGTCAATTTGAGCCCCTCCTATGTCGTATCTATATAATGGACGACCACTTAAATTTAGCTTTAAAAAATCATTTTTTACATGAGTATTTATGGTACTAGTTTTCTCTAGAACATAACACACACGTGTGAGAGAGGAGAGAAAGAGAATCAGTGCAGAGTCCCCATTAAGCTATCATAATGATTATCTTCTTTCTCTTTTTCTTGGTTTCTTTTTTAATATTTTATTATTATTATTTATTTACTATTTACTTATTTACGATTTATATTTATATCGTTTGAAATGCCCCTCACCCGCGACCTACACCTTTCCTACTCACTCCATCATTCTGTTAGGCTGGCTGTAACAGACAGATATGTAAAGCTTGGGAGAAAGTAATAAATGTCTTTACATGTGTCTATAATTGTCAAAAACAACAAAAAGGGGCATTCACTTGTAAATAAATGCACAGCACTAATGTGTACTACACGATACCAACATAACCTTGAACAGATTGGAACAAATGCGAACATTAAATATATATATACATATATATATATGTATATATATATATATGTGTGTGCGTGTGTATATATATATATATATATAAATATATATATATATACATATATATATATATATATATATATATATATAAAATATTAAACAAATAATGAACAAACAATTCCTTATATTAAACAAAAAAATTTATCTACATATATATATATATATATATATATTTATCTACATATATATATATATATATATATATAAATATATATATATATATATATAAATATATATATATATATTTATATATATATAAATATATATATATATATTTATATATATATAAATATATATATATATTTATATATATATATATATATATATATATATATGTATATATACATATATATATATATGTATGTATATATATATATGTATGTATATATATATATATATATATGTATATATATATGTATATATACATATATATATATATATATATGTATGTATATATATATATATATATATGTATACATATATATATGTATACATATATATATATATACATATGTATATATACATGTGTGTATATATATATATATATATATATATATATATATATATATATATATATATATATATATATAAGGAGGAAAGGAAACAAAAAGAAATAATTTAAAATAACCACCAGCAATATAATAAATGACATAGAATATAAGGAGGGTTATGAATATCATTTGAAATAGAAAGTAGGTTTTCTTGACCAGGTTTTCTTAAACAATTAGACAGTTTATTAAAGATATATAAAAGTAATGATGACGAACGTCTTAGAACAGATGTAAACGCGCGTGGATAAGTAGACAGTGTTAGGCTCAGAACGATCGTTAGGTCGAGAGTTCGCTTCTAGGGATCGGATGACACGTCGTTGTGTCTTTGAGTAAGCCACTTTATTTCACATTCCCCCAGTCCACTCAATTGACAAAAATGAGTTAAACCTGTAATTCAAAGGGTTTTGTTTGTCGTGTAATGGGAAAACATCTATTCTGAAATTTTCAATGATTGAATTGTTTATTAAAATACTTTTCGAAAGAAAATGTTTGTTCTAACAAATATAAGAATAGAACATGTAATATGTACGTATATGTTTTTGTTGTTGATATTACAACATACACAAAGGGTGAGGAATGGCAGAATTTGTAGACCTTCGGGTATTAAATACTATTGTGGGATTTGTTCGGATTATATCAACCCCAGTACTTGATCAGTACTTTATTTTATTGATCCCCAAAAGATGAAAGGCAAATTTGACCTCGGCAGGATTTGCACTTCAAATCCTACCGAGGTCGAATTAGTCTTTCATCTTTTCAGGGTCAATAACATAAAGTACTTGTAAAGTACATTATTTTATTAGTGGTACTAGTGGTATTAGTGATATTGATATAATCGCAAACCTGTCAACTCTCCCCGTCTGATGGGGAGATCTCCCACCCACTTTGGAGTGGATTGGAGATGCCTTCTCTTGTGAAAATGGGTATAGCTTTCATTATGTAAAATCTCGCTATTTTGCCTCATTTCTCCCCGTTTGGGGGCACTTTTTTTCATGGTACTCCCCGTTAAGTCTGTCTGTAATGGTATAAATATGTCTCTGTTACTTATATCAAAATAAAAATTATAACTTTTAGAACTGGTAAATAAATCTCAAAGAGCAAAGGTCATGTATCCCAACCGACTGTTTCAAGTCCACAGAATGTCCTTGTTTAGGCATATAGTAAAGGCTATCAATAAAATACACAACTTAAAATTGTAAGATTTAACGATCCTAGCAACTGGCAGGCTTAAACCCATATGAATTATTTGGAAAATAAATATCACATCTAGTGCTTCCTCCTCACGTACGCAAGAGCTAAGCACTACGCATGGTTACTATTTTCGAGTGATTTATTTCCCGCTACACATATTATTTGAAAATATGAGTACCATAACATCAAATTCTCCTTCCCCCTAGATGTATTGCGTTGCTTCTACATATGAAATCAATTACTAGTAACCTTGAAGAGTGCCATTTAGAGTAAGTTTCCGACCATCTGTGTCTACCAACCAGTTTCGTTTCATACATTTCTTATGACGTTAGTGTATTTAAAACATACAAGAGCCACACACAATCTTAGCCGACTTATGAATCTGATATCATATGCTTATGAAAGAAACAAAATATTTTTAACCTTATGAGCGCAGCTTAGAACAAGGAAATTCTCGAGAAGCTCAGTGGGCGACACATTTTCGGTTCATATCTTTAAAAGAAACCAAATATTTTTAACCTTATGAACGCTTTTGAAAAAAGAAAGTTTTCGACAAGCTAAGTCTGTGATCCAGTTTCGGTTCACGCATATAGGAATTCCTTGTATGAACATCACACAATCTTATTTCTGTGTCATAAAAAAATCTGATGCCTCGTGTCAATGTAAATCGTGAATTATTTGTAATCCCAAAGATCTAGAAAGTCACCTCTCTTTATTTGCAAACACTATCAAAGTTCAAAACGAAATTCATTCAAGCGAAAATCTGCAGCCCATCCCCCCACTCCTCCACCCCACCCTTTACCCAGGCATTTATGAAAATAACATATAAAAGACATCATAATGTATTAGAAAGATATTAGTCATTCCGTGAAACCTTAGTTGTTAGAGTGTAAAGGGTTGTAACTCTATCCAGCAAAGTATATTGTCTGACGTTCTACCGATAGTGCTAATCCACTAACTTATGTCGACATAGTTATAATAATTGTTTCTACTTTTGGCACAAGGCCAGCAATTATCCAGTACATTACTGGTACTGTACATAGTTATAATAATGGTTTCTGATTTAGGCGGCACAAGGCCAACAATTTTGGGGAAGAGTGAAGTCGATGAAAATCTACCCTAGTGTATTACTGGTACGTTATTTCATCGAACCAGTAGGATGAACGGCAAAACTAACATCAGTGGAATTTGAAATCAAAGCGTAAAGGACCATATGTTGCAAAGCACATTATCCGACGCTCTCGCGACACTACCAATCCACCTCCCTTGCCATAGTTATAATAATAATTTCAAAATGTATGCCAAGTAGTTCGATCGAACCTGAAACCAGGTGGTCGAGAACTGAACTTCTAAAAAACACAGCTATGCTTGCAATGTATATAATTAAAGACTGTAAATATCGCCCAAGAAAACCGCGAAAACTGGTACATTTGAACAAAAATGCCTTGTGTGGTAATTGTTTTGCCCGAGTGCTGTTGATGCTCCTTTGTCACATTTGCCAGCCATAAATGCAGTGATCCAGAATATAAACCAAGATACACTAGATGGAAACATGTAACTAGTGACGCTGACCTTCACAAAAGGCGATATATATTCAAAATCAAATAAATATAATATGGTTGCCTTCGTGTAATGTAATCTAGAGTTGGTCGGTGCGATTTTCGGGTTAATGGAGTGGGTGGGCTTTGTTTAGAGCAGGGAAGCATTCCAACTGAGATTATAGTAAGCGTTCAGTCTGTATATGTTTGAAGTATACTCCCAGATACATCGACACCATTTCTCCAATCTTCTATTGCTTTTATTGTTATTTTTTAAACCTTTTTATGCCTTTTTTGTTTTGTTTTGTTTTGTTTTGTTACTATGAGAGTTCGTAGAAGGACACTGTGGATGAGAGCAAATAAATAGAGTTGTGTATGCCATGTGTGAACACTTTATCTTATGAAGGAGAGAGAGTGAGTGAGTGAGCGAGTGTGAGTGTGAGAGAGAGAGAGAGTGAGTGTGTCTGTGTATGTGTGTGTCTGAGAGTGAGAGAGAAAGAGAGATAGATAGATAGATAGATAGAGAGAGAGAGAGAAAGAGAGAGAGAGAGAAAGGTGGGGGTAAATATATGGATCTGAGGGTGTGTGAGCGTGTGTGCGTGTGAGAGAGAGAGTGAGTGAGAGAGAGAGTGTGTGTGTGTGTCTGAGAGTGAGATAGATAGATAGATAGATAGAGGGAGGGAATGAGAGGGAGAGAGAGAGAGAGAGAGAGAGAGAGAGAGAGGGGGTGGGGTAAATATGTGGATCTGAGGCAAGAGGTAAAATGAAATGAAAATGTGTTGTGTGGCGGCGAAAGTTGTGGTGGGTGGTGGTTTCGTGTACGGAGGAGGGGCAAGCGAGCTGGAATGGCAACTGGAATTGTGGAGTGTTAAGAGATAGAAAGAATGAAAGGGGGAGAGGGGGAGAGGTTTGTTAACTCTAAGATGGAATAATGGCACGTGTGGTTCTCCTCGGTGCTGGAGAGAAGTTTGGTTCAAGTATGTGTTGGGAACACATACTGACATATGTACATACTTACATGCATACGACACACATACTCACACAGACTCGCACAATATGTTTACAATGCACACACACACACACACACACACACACACACACACACACACACACACACACATATATATGTGTGTGTATATATATATATATATATATATATATATATATATATATATATACACATATGATTGTATATATATATATATATATATATATATATATAAATATATATAAACATACTCACATTATATCTACATTATAATTACATTAACACTGTCGTGTAGGACAGTAAAAATAGGTAAAGATCCCCTAAAGTGTCTCTACTTGCTGCTCTTGAATATAAGTCCGATCTATGAACTTTGTTTCACAGTTCAACAGAACCCACACACCGCCTTTCATCTTATGAAATATAAAGAATGTAATGAGATGAGCAAAGCGGTGAATTGCTAGATCTGTTAGGGCACCGGATTAAAAATTCACAGTTATTTTTTCGGCTCTTAATGCTTCGAGATCAAATTACGCCGAGGTCAACTTTTGAGGTCGATAAATGTACTAGCAATCCAGTACCTGGTTTGATTCTTCCCCCATTACTATTTATCATTCGGTAGAGGGTCGAACGCCATGCTTTGCAGCAAAGAGTTACGGCCCTTTCCATTCTGAGTTCAAATCCCGCCGAGGTTAACTTTGCCTTTCATCCTTACAGGGTCGATAAAATAAAGTACCAGTAATACACTGGGATAATTGCTGGCCTTGTGCTAAAAGTATAAACAATTATCTCTTTATTTCTCTCTCCTTGTCTCCCTCACTCTTTCTATCTTTCTGTCTGTCTCTCTGGAAATAATATCTACAAGAATCAGGGTGATACCACCGCCAGGTTTAAAACATCAAAGGCATGCTGTGTATGAGGAGGAAACTCCTACAGCTCCATCAGGTATCAAGAACCCTTTACCAAACTTCGATGAAAACGCATATGTAGGAATATGGCTTTTACTTCAGTCATAATGACAGCAATTTGGAGGGAAGGGTTTGGTTGATTAAATTGATTCTAGTACTTATTTTAATATTTAGGGTCCTATTTACATTGTCATAGCCTTTTAAACCACTGTCTTCTATACATTCTACAATACTTCCAACAAACTACATAACCCTCATATGAAAAGTTGTAAGCTTTACTAGTGAATATGAAAATCTAGACGAGATCCGTCACGTAGTAATGTTTAGTTGAAAGCTCACTTAGGTCAACGTTTCTTTTTATCTCTTCGGAGTTGATAAATTTAGATTAGGCTTTAGTAAATCGACTGAAACCTCCCACAAACTCTATGGCTTTGTACTTATAGTGGAAATTATTATTAATAATTAAGTGTTTTAACAGAGATATCATTTTCCTCTTATACCACCCTCACATCCATATCGAGTTCCACTTGTATAGATGATGGAATTGGTTGAAAATGTACACTAATGAGAGGGGTTTTCTCATGAACCAGATCCATTAAGATAAAGAAGTAACACTTGTTAATTATACAGTGAGCCAGCTACTTACAGAGTTTAACTGAACCTCAAACATGACACAATTGATTATATTATACGACTGAGAGTTAAGTGCCTTAGTAATGGATATTAGTCATGCTTATGATGGAATAAGAATCTTTAATTCTTCTTTCTAGCTTCCATGATTAATTCCAGTAGATAAAATGGCTGGAAGTTTCATTACGTTCTCCTCTTGACCATTTAAAATTCATTTGGCTCCAAATTGGTTTTGTATCTGTCTCGAGATACATTATCCGATTCCTTTTCTCAAGAAGCTCATCATTCTGAAGTTTTCGCGACAATCGACCAACTATCATATCGTACAATATCACAGTGAAGAGATGTAGTGGAGAGGTTAGAATGTTCGACTCATGATCGTCAGTTCGATTCACGACAGCTCGTTCTGTCCTTGAACAAGAGACTTTATCGTTTAAATGCACTCACCTTGTTTTACCTGAACTGTACCTGAAGTGTACTAGTGTACTAGCTTTCTCACATTGTAGGTCACGCTGAGTTAGTTTTCTAGCAAAATACGTTAACAGAATACGTGACTTTGGAATACCCAGGCTCTTTAGTTGTACGAACAATTGGAGCACTCACCGTTGGAATCAACGGAAATCCAACACAAAATAGTACCACAATGGGGAGGGGGCGGCTGCAAAAGTTATTTATTGCCCCCACATCCTCAAATTAATATGTATTTCGTTTATATTTCCTCCTCATTCTACAGTCAGCCTGTGCTTTTTTTTTTATCTACTTTCGTTTCTATTATTTTTACTCTCTCTGACCGTTCCCCCTCTCCTCACTCTCTACTTTTATACTTTTAGCATCTCTTCCACCACACACACACACTAAACCCGGTTTATATATCATTCAACACCAATTGACATTTCTTTTCTCTCCAGCGAAAGGTTCAGCCCGAAAAGTTAGACTTCTCTTATTATTTCTCTGTTTGAATTATTAGTAACAATAACAACAACAAAAAGAATAAATACATCGCGTATATACACAAAATGGATGTTTTCCTTTGCTTTGTGGTATAATGTATAAACAGCTTGTCCAATTGAAGATATATTAGGGTTAATTGCTCTTAGCATCGTGTACGGGGGCTTGCGTGTTTACGAGATAATGATTTAATGAGCTTGCACCGTATTCTCGTATTACACGGTTCTCTTCCCTTGCTGGAGTTTTATTCAATAGTCTGCTACATGTGCTGCTGCAACTGCTATTACCACCCCACCACCACCACCTTCAATAGAGTAGAATCAAATAACTTTGACTTTCTTGTACGGTCGATCAATGACATTCACAGGCAACATAAATACATAATATTGTTGGACCTCCGTCGATTTCGACGATGGGTGTTCCAGGTGTTTGATCAACGGAGCAGCCTGCTCATGAAATTAAAGTGTAAGTGGTTGAGCATTTTACAATCATGTGTATTTTTAATGTAATTCTCAGGGAGATTCAGCATTTCAAGGCTGGTCCCTTTGAATTGCAGCGAGCTTCTAAAAAGTTTACATCTACTCAATTTTATTTTATAGTAAAAGAATTCCATGAAGCTTCTAATTTTCTCATCAATTTCAAAAGCTGATTGTATTTTAATAATCTGTGTTTATTAAAACCAGTATATCTATTAACTATATGGAGCAAAGAGAATATGATTAATTCACTGAATGTGTTATACATTCACTGGTAACCTTAACACATGAAGTAATAACGTAAAAACACAAAGTTTCTATCTGTTACATCTATTAATTTATTTACATTTGATGCATATTACGTCAAATGGCGTTAGAGGTAGTAACGGATACTTTAACAGTTGTTTATATGTATCTATCTCTCTATTATATAGAAGCTGGTGTATATTTCGTGTAAAACTTGCTTCGTGCTGGAAATAGATAGTAAGAGTCTCTGAGAGAAAGGGAGAGACAGTGGTGGTGGTTTTGGTGGTTTCAACGTCGAAATATGTTGTTATTTTTAATCTCACCTCTTTGTGGAAAGAGGATCGTGTGTGAGAGTGAGAGAAAGACCTGTAACAGGTTTTTGTGGAAAAGGAGATGGTCAGAGTGTACAGGTGCTCGCGAACGGAGTTGAATGCGCAAATGAAATTCATTTTTAAATCACGAGTGATTATGTTATTTGAGTGTTTATATAGATATACTTTTAGAATGTTACATTGATCCTTAGTACTTGGTAGTTGTTAAACTGTTGAATTTCCTCGGGTTCAGCCAATATGGAATAATTTCGAGACTAATTTATATCCATTAAACTTAATACAAAATGTTCCTAAGAATGAGCCAAATGATATGAATCTGTGACCCGGTTTTAATACCCGGTTATGACTATATCTTTTATAAGTGTACTAAATACCGCAGCTTACCTAAATCTCTCATACATCATATTATTTTCGACAATATGACAATAATTTACTGCATTGTATCCTCGCTCAAATATTATGTAATATATCATAACAAACTCATTCACAGATTAATTGATTGAAAAATAACTCATTGCTTTTGAATTCATTTTGAATGGTAAGTTTATAAATGTTCCAAACCATACAAGTTATTGCCAGGAAATATCATTCGTTTGGGTTAAAGTATGTAAAGCGTGTATCTGTGTACAAAGTATTGTTAATATCGTTAAGGTGTACTGGTTTCTCAACACAAAAGTCGTGAACACGTAACGCGCTTGAAGCATTTTAGCTTTGAATATTATATCGAAATATTTTGGCATAAGGGATTTAAAAAACATTATCGCTATCGGAAAGTATTTGTGTGATACCCTACTAGAATTACTATAAACAATGCATAGATGATTCTTATTTTGTTTTTCTTGAAACAATTACCTCTGAATCAAGAACTTATTTGAAAAACTCTGTCGGTGTAATTAATGATAATGTAAACGACATGAGAAACCCCAAAAACAATTAGAAGACGAAAGATGAAAAAGACGCACAAAATCCTCCCCAAAGTCTCTTAATTACAATTCCGTTGCTTAAATACAAGATGGTGGTGTCTACAAAAGACATTTGATATTGTTACGAAGCGGTGTACTTTGTGAATACAATGAAGCCCTTTCAACGAGTAAAGTGTCGATGAATATAGCTAGCGTTTGTTTTTTAAGAACATACTTTAACAGGAATGAGTATATGACAGACGTGTTAACGGAAGCGCTCATAGAATTATAGAGAAAGAGGAAAAAACGAAAACATTAAAGTTAGCTAGAAATAAAGAGATTAAAAGAGGTAGGTTTCTAAGTATCAGAGACAAGTGGTGAGGTTATATATAATAATATAGTCGATTGAATACTAAGTAGTAAAGAGATTTTGTAAAGAGGCCGACAAAAAAAAGCTATCTTGCTGTGTGTATATATGTGTGAATGTGTGTGTATGTATATAATACTCTTTTTATCTCATTAACAGCGGCATTTAGCTGCACGAGAACAAGACCTAAATTTGGCGCATTTTTCAAATGGGAATCGCTGCCATATAACACAACATAAAAAATATTTTAAATATTAAGATGAAACAGATCTCACGCTGCTTTAATTTTCTTATTTACTTGTCTACCCTTTCATTTCACAACACACTCACATACACATACACACACACATATGCACACACATACATACACACATACACACACACACTTAATACATATTGTTCATGTTTAGTGTTGCCGTAAACCAATTGTGAGATGGCGAATTGGCAGAGTCGTTTAGATCGTCGGATAATATGGGTTCCGTTACATTTTCCGGCTCCTTGCACCCAGATTTCAAATCCCACCGAGATCAACTTTACATTTTGATATTGATAAATAAAATTCCAGTCTAGTACTAGGGTTAATTATTCGCCCTCACTCTCTCTTTCTCTCTCTCGATATATATATATATATATATATATACATTCTGTGAAACATGAAAACATTTGTGAAGTGTAACGTGATAGCAAATATCAAGTACGAAAATACAGCCTAAACATACAAACAAACAAGAAGGATATTTACAGGGCCTTATAATGATATTACTAGAAAACGGTCATGTAACACTTTTTATTGAAAAAAATAATTTCCGATTGCCCTTCTTTAAGAATGATTTATGCAGCTTTGTCATAAAATTCCGGTCAAAAGTTTACGGTTGACGTAGACAAATACAAAGTCTATATTACGTGGTATCTTGATCAAGTCTCATTTATCACAGCCTTGTGTCGAACCAAACTATGCTAGTGAAATCGAGTAAAGGGAATCTGTTTGGAAGACCGTTCAACCAATTGTTCCTGGATTTTAAAGGGCCAGCCTTGTCAAACATTCTGTCAAATTGAATTTCATTGAAAATTACGTTCAGAGTATTCGTGTCTTGGGAATACTCAGCCACTTGCACATTAATTTCACGAGAAGGTTGTTCGGTTGATTGGGCGAACATTTAGAAATATTCTTCGTTGAAACCGACGGAGGCCCATGTTATTTCGTAGTTAATTCACTAATTTTCTTAAAGTAACTTTTTGACCTATTGAATGTAATATAATTTTTCTGCTGACAACTCTAGTATAATATTGTTTTGGGGGTTAAATTCCAGCATTTTTGCTTTTGTTTTTTGATGGTATAATGACGTTTTTACAATGTCGGCGAAATTTCGAGTAAAATTTCATACAGAAATTCCAAAGAGTGCGGTTTCGAGTCAAAACAAACAAAAAATTCCATTATTTAATGTGGATTTCAGAAATAAAAAAAAGAAAGCTCAGAACGTTTACAGTGATGCGTTCGGATTTATTGGGATCTGTAGAAATTTGACATTTTCTTCTGTTTTCTGAGAAGTAAACAATATGTGAGGCCACGAGACCCGCCCCGAAGTAATGTTAAGTATGTTAGCAATGTCAGTATATTGAGGGTTAAAAGAAATATACCATCACATACACAGAAACACATACAAATACACAAACATGTACATGGCCACTGATACATAGCGTTCACCTATGATTTTATTCTTTTATTCTTTTACTGGTTTCTGCCATTCCACTGCAGACATACTAGGGCACCAAATTAAATATATCAAGCATATCGAGTCTAGTAATTACTTTTTTTACAAGACTGGTATTTATTCTATCGATCTCTATTTGTCGAACCTCTAAGATATGGGATATAAACACAGATATATACACAAACGTAAACACCACACACACACCTATATATATATATTTATATATATATATATATATATATATATATATATATATATATATATATATATATATATATATATATATATTTCTAGGGCGGGTAAAATTCCCGAGATCCATGGACGAGTTCTCTCCAGCGGTCTCTGTCCCTCATTATCGCTGCCATGTCCTGCGTCTCCAACAGACCAGTGTCTGTCCTTAGGGCATCAACATACGTTAACCTTGGTCTTCCTCTTCCAGTGTGTCCATGTAGGCGCTCCCTATATATATACGACGGTATTCTGCAGTTTTCGTCAAATTCCACTCATCATTGGTCAAGATGAGACCACTGTAGAAAACACTGGTGAAGAATTTTTCCGTGGCAATGGTGTTTATTCGCGAAGCACAGGTGAGATATACCGAACAGCCAAGAGTTTAGAATCTGCGTTAATGAAAGTTCTTTTCGATGCAACAATAACTGCTTTAACAACAAAAGCAACGATATCAGCGACAACAACAATAGCAGGGTACAACAGCAAACACTATAACAACAAAATCAGCAGCAACACAAAGAGCAACCGTAGTAACAACAGGAGCAACAACAGCGGCAGTAAGACAACAACCACAAAAGCAGCAACACAGAGACCAAATGTAGTAACAACAGGAGCAACTACAGCAGACACAACAGCAACCACTGTAAGAATAGCAACCTCCTCAGCAGCAGTATGAGTTGCTGCAACCGGGTGGCGTCTTTGGTTCCGGTTGGGTGGTCCTATTGGAAGGGGCATACTTTATAAATAAGAATTCAGTCTGTTAGAGGAACGGTTGTGGCGATGGTAGTGATGGAGAAGAATATATATGACAAGGCGGGTGGTCTCTAATCCTTCTCGCCAGATGGCACTGCACGTAAAAATCTTTCTCTCTATATATCCAAACGCCAGTTTTAGCGCCACCCATCAACTCTCTCTCTCTCTCTCTCTCTCTCTCTCTCTCTCTCTCTCTCTCTCTCTCTCACTCTCCCTCTCTCTCTCCTATTGCCGTCATCATTAAGTGATAGGGCTGCTCTAAGTTAATGTTGTTGATATAGTTGTTGTTATTGTTGTTACTGTTGTTACTACGCTCCCCTGCGTCATCAATGCCTCTCTCCTTCTCCTCCCCCTCCTGTTATTCTCTCCCCAGTTAATATACATATGCGTGTTTGTATGTGTGTATATATATACATATATATATATATATATATATATATATATATATATATATATATATATATATATATATATATATATATATATATATATATATATATAATGTACACACACACATTTATATACATATGTATATATTCACACACACGCGCGCATATATATATATATATATATATATATATATATACAGACATACATACGTACATAAATGTGCGTGTTTATGTGTGTTTTCACATGTATATAATATATAGAAACATACGTATGCACGCACACATGTATATACATGGTGGCTGTATACATATAACAGGGCCCCTAATATCTAAACACTGCACCCAACCACCAGCAACCAAACTTAACCACCACCCAGTTTCTTACACCCAACAACCAATACCGCAGCACCCAGCCCTCCACTCTAAACATTAAGCAGCCAACACCCAACCCTAAACAGACACCAAATTATTTGCTTATTTATTCGATCCCCGCCCATTTCACTGCTAACCTGGAATTTACTGATGCTCAAAATAATGGATGCTCTACAGCTTCATGAGAATGATGAAACTAGGTCGTCGTTGCCCTCTGTCAAAATATTTTGAAGTTTCTGACGAAATTAGGTCATCGTCATCCCCAATATAAATTATTTGCAGTAAGGAAGGAAAGAAGATCGGGGTTTGCCCCATATCTAAACTGAGGTGCCCCTTATGAATATCACTATCAGTTCTAACTTGTTTATGCATAGCTCATTATAATGGCTTCTTGTATTCACATAAACCTT
>OZ024755.1:9148733-9158733 GCA_964016885.1 Eledone cirrhosa
ATATATATATAGAGAGAGAGAGAGAGAGAGAGAGAGAGAGAGAGAGAGAGAGAGAGAGAGAGAGAGAGAGAGAGAGAGAGATATAATTCAATGATATTAAATATATGGAAACTATATTTATAAAACCATATTTATTCTATTATATATTCTTATATATATATATATAATATTCTTATATATATATATATAAGCAGAAGGGATATTCAATTTGTTGGTAATTCAACAAATATAAATGTTTATAACTGATTCAGAGCACTCGACAAGTTTTCTGGAGTATAATATTCAATGATATTAAATAAATGGAAACTATATTTATAAAATCATATGTATTCTATTATATATTCTATTATATATATTTCAAGGGTACCAAAAACTTTGGTACGCTTTCATCAGATAAAATACAAAGTGTGTTTTATAAATTTTGACATAGCCAAGGAACATACCTTAACGGTTGAAGTTTTCCTTGGATAGACTATCCAAAGAAAAGTTCAACCGTTAAGGTTTATCAAAATTTATAAAACACACTTTGTATTTTATCTGATGAAAGCGTACCAAAGTTTTTGGTACCCTTAACATATATATAATAGAATAAATATGATTTTATAAATATAGTTTCCATTTATTTAATATCATTGAATATTATACTCCAGAAAACTTGTCGAGTGCTCTGAATCAGTTATAAACATTTATATTTGTTGAATTACCAACAAATTTAATATCCTTTCTGCTTATATATATATATATATATATATTCAAATTTATTATTATTACTATATATATATATATATATATTATATATATATATATATATATAGAGAGAGAGAGAGAGAGAGAGAGAGAGAGAGAGAGAGAGAGAGAGAGAGAGAGAGAGAACACTGGAAGGTAATATCCGTCGTGGTAGAGCACTCAGTCCATGGGACGAGTTAGGTAAAAGTATAATCATGACCATTACGAGCTGAGGATCCGCTAAGGTGAAACAATTGTTCTCGGTATCGTGAACTAACAGTTGTGTTACCACTTATATATATATATAATATATATATATATATATATATATATATAAAGAAACTGTTTTTAAAAAGGGTTTTAAATGCACACCTGGTATATATATATATATATATACAATATATACATTTTTAACATCAATTTTTGTATATATACCAGTTGTGCTTTTCAAACACTTTATTTTTTTTTAAATCATTTTCCTTATGTAACGTAATCTATATAGAACATTTTTTGACGTCCACAACTTTTTTCACTAAACATATATATATATTATATATATATATGTGTGCGCGTGTGTGTGCGCGTGTGTGTGTGTGTGTGTGTGTGTGTGTGTGTGTGTGTGTGTGTGTGTGTGTGTGTGTGTGTGTGTGTGTGTGTGTGTGTGTGTGTAAACAGTTTTGTAGATATTTACACAAATACATTGTTTGTAAGCCTCAGCTGCAATAAGAAGATTAGACTTCCAAACAGCAAGATGTTAAAAGACATGCATATGCAAACACATCTTACCAACAAAATGTGTGAATAAAAAATACCAGAGAGCGAACACAAATGCAAACAGACACAGAGAAAAACCAGAAAAATCTTTAAATACATAAGAACATCAAAGTAACACAAAGTCTGTTGAAAAGTATCTGTCTTCATTTTTTTCCCCCGTGGAAAGTAGTGATGGTAGGGACACAAAAGCGAGCAGAGTAGAGTGGCTTTTGCCGAGCTCGTTAAATGTGTGCAGGAACAAGGGACCTGTGCTCGAAGCAATCATGCATGCTCACACTATGTCTTCTCAAAGTGGGAGCCTTTCATTTTGAGGAACAGTTAGGTCAGATGAAACCATATCTGGAGAGTAAGGATCTTGGCCAATGAGCAAAATGCCTTTCTTTGCCAGGAAACATTGTTTCATTTTTTTAAAATCATTTCTCTTGAATGAAACAGTTCAGTTCTAATCCTGTCGAAGACCTGTCTATATTAAACATGATGTTTACACTCTACTATTGAGTACCTTACTTACTGTGGTTACCCCCGATTGAACCCGGGTCCCACATATATATATATCAATATATATATAGTTACATATATATATATATATATATATATATATATATATGGTATATCCATCATTTATCTATCAGCAACGCCACCCTACTAAACTCCTCCTCTACCATCCCCCCCCCTCCCCCAACCATCGTAAACACACCACTAACAGCGTTATTATGCCTTTATCTATCTTCTCCCTGTTCCTCACAGTACCACCATTATCATATTTGCCACCACCAATAGCAATACCACAACTAATACCGCTATTAACACCTTAGCTACTACTACCACCATAATTACCACTACCCTTACTATTACTAACAGTATTACCACTATCATTAATATTTCTACACCAATTATCAGCTTACTTACTACAACTACTACCACTACATTGAACACCGCGTCTACTAACCTTCCAACAGTACTACTAAAGCACCACCATCATTAGTACTAATAACCCGCCTTTAAGGTTAACTTTACCTTGCATCCTTACAGCGTCGATAAAATAAAGTACCAGTAATGTACTGGGATAATTGCTGGCCTTGTGCCAAAAGTAGAAACAATTATTACTACCTTTCAAAGGCAAAGCCGAGGTTAACTTTGCTTTTCATCCTTACAGCGTCGATAAAATAAAGTACCAGTAATGTACTGGGATAATTGCTGGCCTTGTGCCAAAAGTAGAAACAATTATTACTACCTTTCAAAGGCAAAGCCGAGGTTAACTTTGCTTTTCATCCTTACGAAGTCGATAAAATAAAGTACCAGTAATACTCTGAAGTCGATTTAATCCACCCCAGAATCGCTTGCCTTGTGCCTAATTCAGAAGCCATTATTACCACCGTCTCCATTACCCTCACCACAATTACCACCACCTCTATTGCTACTATTACCACTACTAACCCACCGTCGCCACTATCATTACCATCTCTATTACCACCACAACTTACCCCCTCACTATTACCATCACTTTAACAACTTCTACCCCACCGCCCCCTCCATTTTGTCCCAGTATATATATATATATATATTTTTTTTTATTATATATCTATATTTTTGTTAGTCCTAAACAACTAAAATTAGACATAAAATGAATTCTCCCTCCCCACTCAACCGTCCCTTCTCACTCGACCGTCCCTTCTGTACGTTGGTGGGGGGGGGGGCGTGGTATGTGTATCTGTGTGTCTATGTGTGTGTGTGAGAGAGAGAGTGTGTCTATCAGTGTGTATGTCTCAGTGTGTATGTTTGTATGTGTGTGTATTACATCGTCACATATTCACCAAAGCACCTTCATCTTTATCCCTTAAATATATAAACGTGTGTATAAGTGCGTGTGCATGATGAGTATACGTGAGTGTATCTGTGTGTATTCGTGTGAGTATGACTATGTGTGGGAGCTTCTGTGTGTAGGGAGGTAGAAGTGGGTCCAACACGGTTCCTTCATCTGTTTTAAAAGGGATCACTATTTGAAATGTTTTGTCTAACACACTCTAACACATTCTCGTCTGAGTGCAAATAAAATGCTAGTCATGTTAACACTCTCACTGCTCCTCCTATCTATCTATCTATCTATCTATCTATCTATCTATTTATCTATCTATCTATGTTTCTATCTGTCTGTCTATCTATTTATCTACCTGTCTGCCTATCTGTCCACCTATATATCTATTTTTCTATATATCTATATATCTATTTATTTATCTATCCATACGACCATCCATCTATGTCGTAGTAAGCTGGACTCTCAACTAATTAAAGTAGTCTCTCAACTATGAACAGAATACAGTGCATGAGAGGCTATACGATTGCATCAACTATGAATCTCTAAAACTCCGAGACGAGCCAGTGAGTGAGCTCCTGTGTAATCACGTGGTGTGCTAGAAATAGCACCCAAGTCTTCCTTAAATCATATCATACCAGTTTTTGACAAAATAAAAGAAGAAAGGGAAGGACGTGTGTGATAATGTCGTCCTACATATAAATGCCTGAAAATAGTTGATGATGGTGGTGGTGGTGGGATCACGGTTAGGATGTCTTTGATGAAAGGTTTACTCAGCGACAACAACATCAACAATAACATGAATCCCAAGAGAGATTTCTAGACCTGATTCGGTAGACCTATGATCAAAGGAATTCCAGCTGTAACAATCATTTTGTTATTTGTTTCTTTGTTTTGTTTTGTTTTGTTTTTAAAATATAATCATCTAGGACTACATTAATCAACCTATCCTTTTTTTAAGTTAGTAGTGTGGTGATTTGAGGGAGAATTGGCTGGTGTTTCTAGCAGTCTGACTGACCATGAACAAGCCTCAAAAAAATATATTTCGAGATACATGTAGAAAATTGTAGAAAGACTTAATATCTCAACGACGTTTCATAGAATAAACCTGAGCCAGATGTCATTGAGACCTCCGTTGTCCTCGGTTCCTGGATTGCAGTTTTCCTCTGCCAAATCTGGAAGAGATTATCCTCTCTGAGGAAAGAGCCCCGTGAAATGGTATGACTGATGCAACGGGTGCCACTGGCCGTTCTCCATGGCAATACTTTCCCCATCTTGTCAACGGGATGAGCCAATAGTGTAGAAGATGACTACCCACAACTCCCACCCACCATTCTTTGCGTTTATGTTTTCCCCTCCACACTTTTTTCTCTTATTTCTTTCTTCCTGTTTGTAAATATACACAACTGATTATGAATTTTGATTTAATTTGGAAAATATTTTTTATCTAAAATCATTGTTTGAAACAAAGTATTTTAAGTATAGAATAATTTTCAGTTCCAATCACAATATGCAAGTACTGGGATGGATTTCACCAACATTACCCATCCCCCAAATTTGTTGGTCTTCTACTTAAATTAGAAATCAGTTTTTATTAACCATGTATGTTCAAAACAACACAATTTACCTCCCACACTTATAAACTCATTGATGAAAAGACGAGGTACTGTAGAAAGAAACTTCTGGTGTCTATCAATCACTCAGTCAGCCTGTCCATCAGTCTATCTGTCGATCTGTCTGTCTGTCAGTCTCTCAGTCAGCCTGTGTATCTGTCTGTCTGTCCATATGTCTATCTGTCTGTAGTTCAGTTATATACTCTGTGGTTCAGTCATATATTCTGTAGTTCTGTCATATATTCTGTGGCTCAGTCAATTATTCAGTGGTTCAGTCAGATACTCTGTGGTTCAAACATATAAACAGTGAATCAGTCATATACTCTGTGGTTCAGTCATATATTCTGTGGTTTAATCATATATACTGTGGTTCAGTCATATATTCTGTGGTTTAATCATATATACTGTGGTTCAGTCATATTTTCTGTGGCTCAGTCAATTATTTAGTGGTTCAGTCAGATACTCTGTGGTTCAAACATATAAACAGTGAATCAGTCAGATATTCTGTGGTTCAGTTATATACTCTGTAGTTCAGTCATATACTCTGTGGTTCAGTCATATATTCTGTGGTTTAATCATATATACTGTACTTCAGTATTATATTCTGTGGCTCAGTCATATATATTTTTATCTTTCTTGATTTTTAAAAGCATACGACAGCCTAATTGAAAAGTCTCTAATATCTAGCATCCTGTTCTCATCAAGAAACGGAGTTGTTTAATTATTTGAATCCTTATCTCTCAACTCTGCATGAATTTCCTTTAATATTACGGCACCACCGCTTCAACAAACTGAACACCCCGCCATATCTCACTCCTCATCACACCATGAGGATTGCTTGAGCATGATGTTGATGTCATTGTATATGTATGTATTTGTGTACTTCTATACATGTATGTGTGTAAGCATGTATGTATGTATTCATGTATGTATGCATATATAAGTATGTAATTATATATGGATTTGTGTGTATATATTTATACATGTATGTATGTGTATTGCTGTGTATGTAGATTCCTATTTGTATGTATAATTATATACAAGTGTTTATTTATTGCTGAGAGAGAGTGTGTGTGTATTCGTGTATATACGCGAGTGGCTGTGTATGTATATTCATGTGTATATGTAGTATATGTATATATTTGTGTATTTCATTATTCAGTAAGGTGAAGAAACAACTGTTGCGTTAGGAGAAGACTTGAATGAGAGATCTAGAATCTAGATATAGCTGGTATATACTTACATATATGCACTCTCTTTCTGTCTCTCTTACCCTGGCTCTTCACATATGTTATATATATAGGAAAAAGTATGACCCCCGACGGCAGAGCTCAAGCCGTTTCGTCGTCTATTTCTGAACGGAAATAGCCGTCGTTCTGAGTCCAGAAATAGCCGTCGAAACGGCTTGAGCTCTGTCGTCGGGGTCATACTTTTTCCTATTTCCCACTCTACTACCCTAAGCTTAAGTATTGAGTACTCTGGTGCGTTATGGTCCATCTGGTTCCTTACCACAACTCCTTCGTTATATATATATATATATATATATATATATTTAAAAGAATAGAGGTGTAACACACAAGTTATAATATATTGGTAAACGGAATAGAAAATGCTGACAAATTGTTCAGAGTGAAAAATAGTTTAATTAGGAATAAGTGAGAATTAGTAATAGTATTGGTTAGTATTCAGTTTTGGTTTTTAGTTTTACCGGTTGCGCATTTCTAATGCTTTTCAAAAATAATTTTGAGATAGAGTGTCCGTGATGTTTGCCAAGTATAACAACATTTGTTTCGACACACGATTTCATATCAAAACCCTTACAAAACATATATATATATATATATATATATATATATATATATACATAACGAAGGAAATGTGGTAAGGAACCAGATGGACCATAACGCACCAAAGTACTCAATACTTAGGGTAATAGAGTGGGTAATAGGAACGAGTAGGACCCCGACGGCTGAGCTCAAGCCGTTTCGACGGGTAATTCTGGACTCAGAATTAGCTGTCGAAACGGCTTGAGCTCAGCCATCGGGGTCCTACTCGTTCCTATATATATATATATATATATATATATGAGAGAGAGAGAGAGAGAGAGAGAGAGAGAGAGAGAGAGAGAGAGAGAGAGAAATGGCTCCTACAGGGCTCACATATATATATATATACATTCAAAAATACATAATCATTCTCCGGATCAGACTGATGAGCTGGATGGTGGCAGGACTAAATTCCAATGCACTTTATGAAACAAAACATGCAATGTTTTACATTCCTCCCTCTCTCTCTCTCTCTGTATATATATATATATATATACATATATATATATATGTGTGTGTGTGTGTGTGTGTATGCGTGTGTGTGTGTGTGTGTGTGTGTGTGTGTGTGTGTGTGTGTGTGTGTGTGTGTGTGTGTGTGTGTGTGTGTGTGTGTGTGTGTGTGTGTGTGTGTGTGTTTATGTATACATATATATGTTTATGTAGACATACATATATATGTATGTATGTATGTATGTATGTATGTATGTATGTATGTATGTATACGTGCGTGAAATAGCCCAAACAGATATAGACACAAACTCATGTCTTAAAGTGTTTACCAAATACAGAGGGTGGTGGGAGACACATTTTCTAGAAATCCGTTGTCAGGATCTCCATTCCAATGTCACTCAGTGTCTTGAACAGCTGTTTTTGGTGTTTGTACCAAATGCACTTATAGTAATAGAACTAACTTTCACTCGCATACCCCGGAGTTTTCTTAGTTCTTTGTGCAAATATAGATACTTCTCAACCATTTTTTGTTTCTTTACTTTCAACACTGTTATCTTTTGGAATTGCAAAAATATATAATCTGATCATATAAGATCTTTACTCTTCTACCATATATGGTAATTTGCACTGAGAAATTTCATGGACCTTATAAGCATCATTCTCGTTAACCGTTTCGGTTTCTTCATACTATCACGCCTTCTTGGTATTCTTTTGTTATTAACTATCTACATACATATATAAATATATCAATTACCGATGACATTAATACAGCTTGCTGGCGGTGAATTGGCAGTATCGGTAGAGGGTCGGACATACTTTCCAGCATAGTTACGTCCCTTTACGTTCTGAGTTCAAATCCCGCCGAGGTTAACTTTGCCTTTCATCCATACTGAGTCGATAAAATAAAGTACCAGTAATGTACTGGATAATTGCTGGCCTTGTGCCAAAAGTAGAAACAATTAATACAGCTTGCTGAAGAATAAAGGCTTATACTTCTTCTTCTTCTTCTTCTTCTTCTTCCAATTATTCCTGAGAGGGTCGTGGGGGCAGAATCCCTAAATCGCACCTATCAGCGGGTCCTGTCAGAAGCAACCGTTTTCAACTGATCCAGCTGGATCCCCAAGTGAGACCAGATCAAGCTCGTGGATTTTATCTAACCATCTAGCTCCAGGTCTACGCTTGGGTCTCCTGTCGGTTGGTTTTCCCTGTAAAATCTGCCCAGCGATTCTTTCCTGAAACATATTTAGTTTCGCTTTAGTATAATTACAGCTAAAATTCTTTTTTCAATATTCTTAACTCAGGGTTTCTGAATCTCTCTTCTGTATCTCTTCTTACTACTATCTTGAGAAGGAAAGTAGATTAGAGGTTAGAGGTATAGATTCGCAATCGGGAGGTTGCTAATTCGATTCCCGAACCGTGCGATGCGTTATATCCTTGAGCTAGGTTCCACTGTATGACTGTCTTTTCATCCTACTTCAATGAATACACCCAGATTTCCCCCACTGGCTTCCCTTTGATACATTTATCGTATAATTGTCAATACAGAATTAAATTTAAATATTTCTGATGAACATTGTAAACGATTATATCGCCGGCTCAGCTCTTTATTTCAATTAGGGAAATGAATAAATTTATTCCTGACTGTTAGACAATTGATTCGTTTCTTAACGTATCACTAGGTAGTAATCTGGCTTGCCCTTTCGTAATATATATACACCAAGGAAGTCTCGTCAACATAACTGATGAAAATGAATCACCTTGAAAAATTTCCTTTCTCTATCTCACTTTCACTCAACACATTCTACCAGACGACATCACGATCCGCCAGAATCGTATAGTTGCCTCAATAACATTCTATTTATTATTAACACCTAAAACCTTCAGACATTCCAGTATTCAAGAACGGGGGATCATATACCTTAGGGTACTTAATCATTATTACATCTTACTATTTATTACTTTCTAAAGCAGCAATCTGTCAATGTACAGCAAGTCACCCGTTGCCTATGCTTTCCTTCTGCATTCTTTCTGACTTTCTAATATACCAGGAGAAGATGGTTTATTTATATATACACAACATATGCACCATATATATATAGTTTCATTATGTATGAACCGTGTCAGTAGTTTCCGCAACAATGGGATTTAGGTGCTTGTGTTTTAGTAACTCACAGCACTTTTTCATATCAATCTATTTAAGAACGTTCGGAGTTTTACTTGTCTGGCAAATTACTTCATCTGAGACCGTGTGTAGAAACTAAAACGATAACGGCGTATTAGACTGGTTTTAGCCATTTAAAAGCACGTAAAAATCTGATTTGGAACGGTTTGGAACTGTTTCAGTGACACCAAGAGATAAAGTATATATATATATATATATATATATATATATATATATATATATATATATATATATTTGGGGAGGGTCATGTTGTCCTAATATTGTCAAAAATATATTTTTCAACACACGATTTCCTATCAAAAACCTTGCAAAACAAAAATATATATATATATATATATATATATATATATATGTGTGTGTATGAGTGTGTGTGGGGTGGGTGGGGAGGTCAACTTTGCCTTTCATCGATTCCAGATCAATAATAAAACTACCAGTCACAAGTACTGGGGTCGATTCTTCTTCTTCTATATCTCTTTCTCACTTATGTTTTCTCTCTCTCTCTCTCTCTCTCTCTCTCTCTCTATCTCTCTCTCTCTCTCTCTCTCTCTCTCTTTCTCTCTTTCCCTCCATTTCTATTTTGCCAAGTATTTGTAAAAATATTTTCAAATGTATGCAA